>CAJINU010000082.1:0-31688 GCA_905178165.1 Amoebophrya sp. A25
CCTAAACCCTAAACCCTAAACCCTAAACCCTAAACCCTAAACCCTAAACCCTAAACCCTAAACCCTAAACCCTAAACCCTAAAACCCTTCATCAAGAAGTGCCTTGCGTAGCCGAGTCGAGCAACCAACAGGAAGGCTTATCAAAGTCCGGCGAAGCTGGCGAGCGGCTCCACCTCTAAAAACTTCCGAACAGGGACAACCTTTTTGGTAAGTTTCGATGGTGTCGCGTGTTCGCTGCGTCTCCGGTTCCTCCACGTTGGGACTCTTTTTTATCAAAAAGTGCCCTGCGTAGCCGAGTCGAACAACTATAACGGAGAGACTTAGCAAAGTCCGGCGAAGCTGGCGAGCGGCTCCACCTCTGAAAACTTCCGAACAGGGGCAAACTTTTTGATAAGTTTCGATGATGTCGCGTGTTTGCTGCGTCTCCGGTTCCTCCGCGGGGGGTCGACATTAGAATGGCGAAAAGTCAGCGCAACACTGCACAAAAACGGCCAATATTATCGTCTCCCGGTCGTGGTAGTGTTCCGTCTGGCGTTCGTTCTGACTTGACTTTTCTCAGTTTTTTTGTCTTTTTGTTGTCTTTCGTGTGGTTCCCTGCACCCCTCCAGAGTCCACCGCGTCGGCCTGCAAGTGTTTTCCGGGAGATTCTGGAGGGGTGTGGGGATTTTGAAGGTGCCCGAGGCTCTTGGCTCGCAATCGCTGGGCGATTTTCGTGGGTCGAACCCAATAGGCGGCGAATGTTTTCGGGATTTTTATCCTGCCCGACAGGATTGAATATTGACCGGATTTTTGCAGTCATTGGCTGCGTTTTCGCCTTTCTTCATTGCCATGTCATGTCATGGCATGTCATCTCATGGCATCTCGTGCGTTTTGTGCCTATCAGTGTCTACACATAAGGCCATCGAGTACAGGAAAAGGCGTAAGTACCTCCAAAAGGAGCGCTCAGGTGGAATGTCTACTTCGCTTACGATATACACACTGCAGGAACCAGCAGCAAGCGAAAACTAAATATTTTCCTGGGTGGTCGAGATAATGAGTAGAGAAAAAGAATAAACACACAAAAACAAAAGAGATGAGATCTGTGTCTCTGTAATTACTGCTTTCACATCCAAGTCCGACGCGGAAGAGATGCGATTCAGCATGATTCGAGCAGCACTCTACATAGTAGATCGATTCACTTTGCCGCGCACCAGCATGAATCATCCGGGCCATCATGCACTGCACGAGCGGCACCGACTTCGGGAGCGTTGAGGTGGGGGCGGCGCTGCTGTTCGAAGGTCGAGGCGTCTCTTCTCGTCGAGAGATTCGCCACAAAGTCTGCTTTATCCGTCGTCGCCTTCACTGGGACACACAACTTCGCAAGACCCAGAGCAGTATCCCGTCGTCAGCTACCCCGGACCCCGCTCAAACGCAAATTATCAATTCGTCGGAGCAGCAGTCGCCATGTCTGCACTCTAACTATGCCTATAGCAGGGCAGCTTTATCGCCCTATAAACTCTGTCGACGTCCGATCCCTTCACGAATGCAAAGAAAGGAACAACCCACACAAAGACAGCAAGCAGAGGCAAGAGGCCCCAACAGAAAAGCATCGACACAGCCCCTGAGGCCTTGGCGGACGTCCTGGGCCGCTGCTGCTCAGCAGGCGGCTTCGTCGCTCTACTTGATGAGTCACTGAGGCTGCGCAACAACTGGACGACGCATTCCTGTGTGACCACCGTCGCCCGCCTTGCCATCACCGAAAGACTGAGGAAAATAGATCCACAGGCAAGCATGTTCAAGCCCTTCATCAACTCACTGCTCTGGGAGGTTTCTGCACCTGGGACGAGGACCAAGATATGCTGCACGTCTCGGCACATGAAGACGTGAAACTGTAGCACATAAGTCTCCAGCGTGTTTCTGCCGAGGAACTCCAGGACGACTGAGTACCGCTCAGTGAGAGAAAAGAGCGCGTTTCGCATGATAACATAACCAACGAGCGGGAAAGTCAAAATATATGGATGCATCGCATTGTAGGCCAGCTTGTCATCACTGTGACCCCACGCAAGGTACCAAAACAGGACCAGAGCGAGCCCCGTAACCTGGAGACAGCATTGCGCGAAAAGCCTGAGACCTTTGCTGTCGATATCCTCGGCCCATTGAATCACTTGCGTCACGGGCTCCAGCAGCATCGCTGAGGCGATACCCTGTAAAGCCGTATACCTGTCAGCTGTGAATCGCCACTCGAGCTCATGAGACCAGAAAAAAACTCGCTGCACAAACCCGCACTCGAAGAAAACATAATGAAGCACGAAACTGACGAGCACTCCAAACGCACGCGCAAAGCTTTGTGGTGCTGCACTCGTTTCAGCGACACTCTTCGCTAGGACCCGCTGCTGCAAGTAACATGTTGCGTACGTAACCAAGAACCCCACGGTATGCAGTGGCACGACATAGTACAGCTCCAAACTGGTTCCCAGTGCGCAACACAGCCAGAAAGGGAGCCAGTTGATCCGAATCAACATGCTTACCACTCGAAGTGCGGAGAAGTCCGCCTTTTTATCGAAGTAGAGAAAATTTCCGAACCCTGTCATCCAGACGTAAGAGGAGACGAAGACCCGAATTTCATTGTAGATATACCGCGCACGATAATAATGGTAAAAGATAAACATCCACTGCATCCACCCTTTCCACTCTTCCGTTTGTTCCCTGCACAGGGGCGTGACCGTTCTGGCTGTGCTCTTGCTTCCTCCACCTGACGGGCCACGCCGCTTCGTAAATGTAGAGGCCCCCAGAATAAGGCAGACACAAACGCTCGCCCAAAACATGCGAGGGTTTGCGTTCTCGTTCCTTGGATAAGACTGCGGCCAATTATTCCCAACATGCGCGACGAGGCAGACCAATCCCAGCTGACACTGTGCAGCCAAGAACGACTTAAGCAAGGCCACCTTGGTCATGTTTTCACGGGGGACAAAAGACAAACAGGGACACCTTCACTGCCAGCACGCCTTGCATCTGTGGCGCTGTTTGTACCGATTTCATTCGCACACCGACCACGACAACCCGCATGAAACCAAACCCAAAGGCGCCCCGCGGCGGTTCCTAAGAGGATCCGCAAAAGCTTCCAGCACGCTCTGCAGCCCTCCCAGCGGCATGTCTCCGCCTGGGTGGGGCGAGTGGCAACTTGCCAAGAGCACGCGCAGAAACCTCCGACGACTCCTGACTCCCCTGGCGAATAGTTTCGAGGGGGGCGATTCCTCAGCAAGGCCGAACGAATGCTCCACACCTCCTGGGAGCCTCCTTCAATAACAACCCACCCCACCAGAAAAAGACTGAAGCAAGGCCAGCTTGGTCATGTTTTCACGATGTTTTCATGGGAGACATAGCACGAGCAGGTGGGACATCTTCGCCGCCACACCTTTCATCGGTATGACAGGCCCCACTCGACACTCACGCCTGTCATCTTAGTGGGACTAGACTACAAGACTGGACCTGATTCGGGTCAGATAGGGTGACCATGACTGCTCGCTGTCAGTGTTATCAAGTAAGCACGGTCCACAGCAAGAAAGAGCTAAGCACTGGCGCAAGAATAAAATAGCACACAGCGCCAACGATGCTACAATTAGCAACCTTCTCCAAAGAGTGCAACTGTTTGGCTTTGTAGCTGGTAGTACTAGTAGAAGTCCGGCAAGAGAAGGCCGGCGCCCCTGGAAGTACGTACCTCCTGGCAACTTGATTCTACCTAAATTTTGCACGAATCAGCATGCTACGGCAGCCCAGGGATGAGCTTCACGGATGAAATCTAACGCAAAACCTAACGTAAAATTAGAAGGGAAACTGTCGGAGCTGTAGCATATACGTGAAATCCAATGTAAAAAATAGTAATAGAATGAAGGGGCACTCTGCACCTAAAATTATCTGTAACATTTGGATTCTTAGACTTCTCGAGGCCGTGCTTCATCGGCTCACGGTCGCCTGTCGCCTTTAACCTTTACGGAAATGCGCCATCCACCCCGACCCATGCTCTGCAGATAGAATCGCGCTGCGGAGCTTTCTTTCGACATGTTCAGACTCGGTGTCCGGCCTCGGTGGATGATGATGCAACACGCTGCATTCTTGGCCCAATATCGCATACACATCTCCTGGCGACTCCAGCGACGCGATGGCTAATCCTAGAGAGGCAGCCACCGCTTCGTAGAAGTAACTCGAATAGCCGGACACGAAACGAAACGGCACCTGATGGGGCCCGCTCGTTAAGGGACTCGTGGCCAAGATATGGCCCCCAACTTTTGCAACACGGTGCAACTCTCGAACAGCTGCGAACGCGTCCGGCACATGCTCCAAGGGTCGACAACGAGGACGATGCCCGGCGGAAGCGAGCGATGCAAAAAGTAAGAACCCTGCACCCTGACATTGAGGCAATACTGCGCAAGGACAAACGCAGTCAGGCTTTTTTCGAAACGCTTGAGATGCCAGCGCATGAAAGCTTGGGAATGCTCACCATCACACACACGACCAAAATTCGCGATCCAACAGCTGAAGATCCGAGAACAAGTGATCCGACAAAAGATGAAAACAAAGAAGAGCAAGGAGGTGAAGACGTTCTTGATGAACATGAGCCCGAGGAGGGCCAGAAGAAGCCCGATAAAGATCAACTCTTGAAGGACAAAGAAAGAGTAAGCCTGAAATTGGCGAAGTTTCTTGTGTCCAAAGAGGAACTTCTCGACCCTTTTTATGACTTTACACTAATTCACCTCCAGGAGCACGCTCCTAATTCGAATTCTACCATTAGAGATATGCGCTATAGATGAGACGCATGATAACTAAAGGGCCTGGAGAAAGCGAGTCAGATGAATCTGCGACAGATAGCAACCAGAGCGGCAGAAGACCTTTCCTCAGTACAATGGATCGCATGCTCAGAAATACGGACCAGATTCGCAGTTCCCTCGCAGTATTTGAAGAGCAACCGCCCCAGTACTAGTTCTGATCATGTACTACTTGTTGGCTCTGCTGGTGGCTCCTTTGCTGGTGATGCTGGTGGAACTGGAACTAGTAGCACAATTAGTCAGGAGAAGACGAAGGCTCAGAAGCAAAGTCACAAGGTGAAGGCTAAAAGTGAAGAACTCCAGGAGCTAGTAGAGGTTGACGATAGTGCTCTTGCTGGAGCAGAAGGAACATTTTTGAAGGTAGAAGGGACAACATCAACTACAGCTATGGTAGAGGGAGGGAGTACAACAAAGGCAGAAACGTCCAAGGAGAAAGAAGATGCTACGGCCGGAGGAAGTGGGGGAAAAGTTTTTTTGGATGAAGGCAGGGCCAAGGTCTTCTTGGAGGAGGAACCATTGAAGCTGTGGCATGTAGAGAGTGAGGACGTGGCTTACATTTCGAGCGATCTCATCGAAGATCTCGCAGGACGAAGACCGGAGTCGCAAGGCCCCTGCTCTCTAACTCTTATGACCAGTAGCGCAGAGACATCCTCACACTTACAGACTTTGCGAATTTCTATTATTTCTACACCATGTGGAGAATTTGAGTCTATTTCTCCTCGGGGTTCCTCGTGTTATTTCGATTTCTCGCAGGGCTTTTCGATTTTTAATTACGTTAATATCTTCGCGTCAGTCATCCTGTTGCTTTCATCTTGTCCCATACATCTCGCCCTCTCTTGAAAGAGGGAGCTAATTATAGAGATTCAGCGCATCTAATTAATCCAAGGAGATGCAATTATCTAAGACAAGATAGCTCTAATTATAGGGATTCAGCGCACGGAGCCACGATGCGGCTGAGGGAGTTTATTTGTGCCACTTTTTGCAGTATGTGTGCAACCGACGAAAGTACGGGGAGGCTGCTCATCGAGATGACCATCAAGGAAATCCTCGAAAGCAACTTTCTCAGCACTTTGCCGCCGCCACCAAAGTCAATCGCGCCAGAATCAGCAAGCGCTCCTCCTCCCTTGCTCGCGCCCAACATATTGGACGAGGGAGATGATGAGAATGAAGAAGGCGGCCGCGATGCTGATGGACAAGGTGGAAAACGTAAGAAACTTGCTTCCACAAGAACAACAGGGAACAGAAAGACAAGGCGCAGGACTAGAAGACTAGCCTCTCTTGATAGACTTGGAGGCTGACCACGAAGATGATGGAGATTTTCACAACCTGGAACAAGGCGGAGACGTCATGGAAGACGATGACGACGATGATGGAGATGATGGCGATGATGATGACGATGATGATGGTGATGGAGATCCTGCAACTGCGTCTGGTTTGGTGGACCCATCGTCCTCTTCTGAAAACAAAAAGTGGACTACTAAGAATGGAAACCAGACAGCAAAAACTAGAAAAGCTGCCTTGTCGAAAAAGGAAAAACGAAGAGGCAATGAATGGGGTTCGAAAAGGAAAAGGAAAGAATAATAAAGGGAGCTCATCAAAAGCGACTAGCAGGCTCTTTCAGCTGCCTCCCGAGGCCTACCATACAAGTAACAAAATTACTTCTACCACTAGTGCAACAACTTCTATTAACGACGAAACGGCCACAAATGCGATCTCTGGCGCGTCAGCAATTAGCGAAGGCAGTAGGATTTACAGCGCTAGAAAGATTAAGGCTGTGGCGACCGTTCTTGCTAGAAAACAAGCGGAGTGCATTGTTATACATAGACTAACTAGCTCCTGTGCCTGAATATTTATTATCCCGCACTGGTTTCAAGAAAACAAAGTGGATGATAAGCTGGCTAGAAGAGTGAAAAACGTCATAGCTGCTAGGGATAGACCTGACCATCTAGGTTGGATAGCTAAGTTGGATAGCTAGTTCGGATAGTACCTAGCTAAGCAGGATGTTGACTCTGAGAGCTCTAACCATAGGATCGATGGTCTTGCGCGGACTTGGTGCTCCTCGGATGCCGGGCGCATTGGAATTGCGAGCTTCACAAGCAGCATTCCCAGTCGTTTCCGAGCTTCTTCTTCTGCTGCTAGTACCACGGCAACTACCGCAACTATTGCAGGAGTAGCTATTCCTGATGCGACAGCAAATCAACACCCATCCAGTCCAGATGCTTCTAATGTTGGTCACAATGTTCTTAGAGGTGCTAGTGGTGGTAGCATTAGTGGCACAGGAGGAGCTTCTTCCTCCTCCTCTTCTTCAATACAACTACCACGACCTTCCACCTCGACGTCCTCCAGCAGTGGCGTTGTGCTGAACCCATCTTCTGCGTTGAGTAGTGCGATCGATTTACCAGTGGAACGAAGACTCCGGGAGTTGCTGGAGGCCCAACTCCCCGACCTAGTAGCCGAGGTCGTCGCGGGGGTGCGGGTGATGATCATGGCACAGGGCTCTAGCTCTACCCCTGCCGCGCAAGGCCCTAGCTCTAGCTCTGCCACCCTGGAGGAGGGTTCTACTGCAACTAGTTCTGCAAGAACAGCTTCGACTAGTTCTACAATAGCTGCGACTAGTTCTACAACATCAACCGCTGCAAATGGTTCTACAAGAGCTGCAAATAATGCAGGAGCTGCAACTTCTAATGCAGGAGCTGCAACCAATGCAGGAACTGCAACTGATACAGGAACTGCGAATAGTACTAGTAATGCTGGCGGTGTTAATATTCTCAGTTCGACATCTCCATCCAGTCCTTCCTCGGCTGCTCCAGCTGTCGTTCCTGATGCAGGGGCTGCCCGCTCAGAACATGACTCAGAGAAAAAATCAAAAATAAATCCCAGTAGGTAAGGCAGACCAACAAGAATCGCAATGGGTAAGGCTGTCATGATGTCACGACGATGCTTCTGCTCTCTGCTCTGGTCGGGATCCATGAGATTTTGCATCGACTATTTTTATCCGTTGACTTCTTTGGTATATAATTCCCAGCGCATATTATAAACTATTTGTAAGTGACCAATGACAGCGACACACTTTTTCACGCCTTGCAGTACTGTCCCACTTCCAGCTCATAAATAAATAACGACAAAAGTAGAGAACATATACACTTTATTTTTTGCTGAGATAACAGACGACGCACTGTTTTTGTTAGGTCATGATAGATACTATTTAATTACTAGTAAAGAACACGCTTTCAAAATCATGCTGAACCATCATTAGAAAGAACGGATGATCTTCGAGGGAGAAACTAGCCAACAAGTCACGCGCTTGCTATGTTATATGTTCATGAAAGTTTCCCTTTGCGATTGGTAAAAGAGTGGCTGTATGCGCAGCTTTGGCAGAAAGACTTACTGCCAGGAGCGGGGGCTCCTGGAGAAACAAGAGACGTCGAAATCGAATGCCAGAAGCGCAAGCTGTTCGCTCTGCAACGTGATGAAAACTTTTGCTGCTGCAGAAAGAATTAAGATGATAAAAGAACGCGAGTAGAAAGCGATCGTCTTTGGCGATGTTGGATTGGAATGACATAGAAGCGGATGCCTATCACTACAGATTATGACTACGAAAAATCAACAGGCGTCTACATCTGCTCTGACGTCGTTCTTCTATCTCTAGCAAGTAGTCTTGTTTGAGTGTGATGCATTGCTTGATCGTATTGCTCCCTGGAAGGATAGCGCAGAAGAAGTACGCTTGGTATTGATGTGGTCACGAAGTAGGTGAATATTATTGAGTTACTAGTAGCATCAAATCAAATCAAAGGTGAGAAAAGATGGAGGATTTTTCCAAGAAAAAGCGCACTACCACCGAGGGCGCTGGTGCTGTTCCGTTTGCAGGAGCACCAGGTGGAAGCAAGGGATTCATGAACGAGATGCGAGACAAGACGAAGGCGCAAAAAAAGCGAAGCCCTGGGCGGAAAAACACCGACTCACGGAGTTGAAGAAAATCGCACACACACCAGCTACAAAGCGTTCGCTTGAGAGGTTGCTGGCTGCCCCTGAGAAGACTCCGCGTTTGTTACTCCATGGGCCTCCTGGTACCGGTAAAACCACAACCGTCTGGGCCTTTCTCATTGAACTACTCGGCAAGAATATGACTCGAGGAAGTTTTAATTTAATTTTTTTAAAATGGCGCGGAAGCTTTTGCAGTCATGTTTTCTATGTAGTTGCATCCAATACGATTGCAGGAGTGATTTACTCTTGCCCACATGGTGATCGAGGTAGTGATAGCCATCGAGCAGGAGCCCGCGCCCTTTGTGTTGCGTGAGCCAATTAGATTGATGGATGGGCTCTGTAGGTGTAGCTTACCTACTACCAATAGCGATACGGCGCTGGGAAGAAGTAGACTCTGTTTTAGAACTCGGGCGAGCAATTACGTTTTTATTTTTTTGGTTCATCGAGTAGGCTGCTGGATACCACGTGAAGGCTATGAACTCGTCGGAAGATCGAGGGGCCAAAGTGATCCGCGAGGACGTGAAAAAATATTGCACGCTGGACGTCAACGATGAGCATGGCCTTCCCTCCAAGTACCCCAGCCCCAGACTCAAACCCGTGCTCTTGTTAAGTTCCTAGAAAGAAAGTAGAAACTTGCTTAAAGCATGAACAAATTAACATCAAACCATGCCCATCAAGAACATGATCCGCGCTTCGACTTTGTTTAGATCTATTTACTCGGTGACTCTTTGGCTCTTTCTATCTAATGTCATGGAAAAAAAGCGTGCAGCAGTAGTGTGCTTGTAGTTTCTTGAGAAATGTGACGCCTTGTCTTCTTCTACTGTCGGATGAGGCGGACGCGTTGACTTTCGAAGCACAGGCAGCTCTTAGAAGAGTTATCGAGGAGCACTCCGGCCATACCCGCTTCATCCTATGCCGCAACTACGTAAGCAAAATCGTCGAGCCTATTCAGTCCCGTTGCGCTCTAGTCGCTTTTCAGCCCCTGGATGATGAACAACATCGCGAGCCTATGTCTGACGTCATTAAGTAGACGACGAAGAAGGAGCAGAGAAGTGATATTAGTCAGATACGTAGCGGTAGTTCTTTAAAATTCTTGGCAATCTAATAAGTCTTCTATGTATATTAATACTACTATCCATAGTCCGCATCCTCTTCATAGCTGACCTGAGGGCGATTAGTGTTGCGGAAGACGTGGAGATAGATGATTCAGGGTTAGATAGTTTGTTGGCTTTGAGCGATGGCGACTGCCGCAGAAGTATCACTTTGCTGCAAAGTACCTGCGCCAGTCTGCTTATGATTGTGCTATCGTATTTCAATTAGATATATATTGACGAATTATATATCAACGCATATCATATACATATGGAATATGAGAATGAGGAAAAGTCCAGACTTCTCTGCGCGGTGTAAAGAAACAAACCCTGCTGGGGTTTGGTGTCGGTCCACCCAACGAAAACGCAAAGCTTCACAAGTGTGGCCATTTGTGGAGGAGAAGCAACTTCTGACGAAGCGCTATTCCCTTATGCCTGAGCCTGCCACTAGATTTAGAAGAGGAGTAAAGTTGAAGGCGCTGCGCTACTAGCAGGAGGGTACTAGCAGACGTGAGTAATTAGCACGAGGACGCTAACTATTATACATTCTACCCACGCGACACACGAGCACTCTCCTGGCATTCGCCCGCGTCTTCTTGTCTTACGGGCAATTGTTGCATCCTATGCATTTATTGTATAAAAATTTGTATAAAAATTGAGGTCTTGGAGTAAGTCCCTGCAATTTTTGCGCGGAAACCGGAGATGTACTGGAAAGCAGAGATGTGGCGATGGGTGGGGTGGAGGAGCGGGCGCAAAAATCACAGTCCAGCCGCGTGACATTATTCGAGTCGGGAATGCTTTACCCCTATGGCCTAGAGTGTTTCGCTATCTTTTAAAAAGATTCTCTTTCGATTGTTTGAAGCCGAGTGATGTTGCTGATTGTCCCATACGTTTTAGATTTACTTGATGGAATCCCAACTACTTTTCTCGGATAGTATTAAGTCCACTCTTCGAGAATGAATTCAGGGGGTGTTGCGTTTTATTCTGCTGCATTCTATGTATTCTATTCTATGCATAATTGATTCCCTTCATTTCTATTCTAATTCTGGAGGGGAAAGTGAGGGAAATCGTGAGGCACATCACATCGCCCGAGAGCGTGGAGGATGTGGAAAAGGACTCAGAGCACCTCCTTCGGGAGGCGTACGCGCCAAAGGCATTACTACTATGGAACTGATGTCATCGAGATACCCCTGCGCTTCCATTTAGAAATACAATGATAGCACTTATATGGTATTTAAAACTTTTAGAAAATAAACGAACTAGCACCATTCTCATGGAGATTGATAGCTCTACTCTCTTGCCCCAAAAAGAAACACCACAGCGATAGCCAAGCTAGACCTTCGCACTCATTCACTATTTTTGTTATGAATAATAAAGCAAAGCTAAAGACTGATAAAGAGAAGAAGTGTCTTCATACTGGCGGCCCCTGCTGGATGCTTTGACGTTTGGAGCTTATTTTACGGACTACCAATATGCGAGGGCTGCCTGCGTCTTCGCAGAAGTCGACGCTATGGTCGCTGCACGGACACCGGCGGAGTGCGCGTTTCCGTATCTTCTCGTCTCACTCTACGTTATGACTTCTCGCCGCTCTCTATTCATATTCAGGAAGTTTTGTTAATTTTCTGGCGTCTTTGATTGAGTGACTAGCTTTAGTTTACCCATTGCTACGCACTACGTATTATCATTTTTTTAATTTATTAACATCCAAAGCGCTCCTTAGCGTTTTTTCCTCTCTTTCACCTTTTAGTGCTATACCTTAATCTAATGGACGACGCTAGGTCTGAGAAGTCTGTCACGTTTAATTTATCAACATTCATTGTGATAATCTTTCCACTTGTATTCGCGATCTAAGTATCGCATCGCGCGCAGTCCGAAGAGTATGAGTGGGCAGGAGCAGCATGGAGGGGATTTTTTACTGTACTCGATTGGGCACATTCCCGAGGACGGCTATGACAAAGAGCAGCACTGGGGACATGTAGAGTGGTGTAGTTGATCATCTCGAGACGAGAAGCGTAACTTCTGAAGAAGCAGGACAGCATTAGCGTTTAGATATGCTACAACATGCAGCAGAAGTTGCGAAGGAGATAAAACAAGCACAGCGTCTTGCAGACAAATAGCAAGGCAGGCGAGTTGAAACGATGAAGATGAACAAGATGCAATCGTATATTTTCTATTCATATTCCTCCCGTGAGTTTCTTCCACTTCTTACAGCATGAATTGTCGTAAAGTTAGATGCTGCAGGGTTTTCTTCTGTAGCATCGCCATCCAGAAGTAAACCGTTAACACATCTTCAGTGTGGTTGTTCGTCAATACTCACCCAACAACCACACACACAAGGCACGTGAGAGATAACATAAGACCATACTACGGCACTCTATTGGCGCCTCTTTTTCGGCTTATCGTATGCGTTCCATGTGTGTTCCAAGGGTCGACTGGATGCTGTCCACGAAATCGCAAAAGATCCGATGTGCTCCGCTATAATCGGGAGCGGCAGCAGAATTCCCTGTCTGCTGCTGTATGGCCCCTGTTCGTATGTAAGGCATGAAGATGTAGAGTGGCCGCCCCGGGAAGGCTCGCCATCCTTCGTAGACTTGTCGCGCTTCTGCGATTCCTGGCGTTCTCCAACCGCACGACTCGGATACTTGAACGCATGCAAGTCGACCTTCGGGGGAGCATCGCGGCTCGACACACCTGGAAGAGTTGTCGGCTAAAAATAGCTGCTGGCTGAAAGTGGGTGGGAGTTGAGCAGTGCTCGTTTGTGAATTTGACATGAAACGTTTCAAGTTATTCATTCGCGAATACCTCCGGGAGTCGGGCGCCATCCACAATTCGCAGGATCAACCGTCGGAACGTGGTAGCTGGGACCAGTAGTCGGGAAAGCCACTTCGTATTGCCCGCGCAACTTGGCAGCAAAAGTGGGGGGCCCTCCACCGAAGTCAGCACCAACCGGCTCGGTCATACGCGGATCCTCGTTCATATGAAGAAGTTGGCTGAGCTGATGGCCAGCCTTCGGAATCCACGCTCGCACCTGTTCACGGCGGTAGGTGTCCTCTTTCGAACCGCTGGCGGGAATCGGCATGACAGGGGTGCGGGCGGACGCTTCGCTGGGGCGTCCTGTTGTTTATAGAATGCCACAACTCAGTTGCTTTTTTTGGATATTGCTGCAAGCCTAGTCCATCAACTTCTTGCGGAACTTCTTGCCACTAGAAAACTCCGCAACATCATGGAAGAATGTAAGACAGAATACCACGGCCCTGGGAGCGGCGAATCTTCTGGCTCTTCTTCAGCTGCATCGTGCAAAGCTGGAGCTGCTGCATTTCCAACAAATCGCTTTCGCCTTCTTCCTCGGCCGATGTAGTTCCCCCGTGATCAAACAGGGCGCGCCCAGGCGGCATGAAGTCTTCGCTGTCCTGAAAGGCACCGGCCAACAGATCCTCGCACGAGATACGGCTGTCGCGGTTCGACGAGCGGGACGCGCCTCCACCAGAGTTGCGCTGGAAGTTCCTGCACATACCACGAAGCACGTTGTCGCTGACGTGGCCCATCACTCGACGAGACATCTCGCCCCCCGAGGCAGTGTCATGCTCAGGAGTCACGAAGTGTAAGCAAATACATAGAACATTTGGAAAATCTCGGACAGTGTGTCTTCTGTTGTCTACGTGCTAAGATTTCAGCACCGTCATAAGATCTGTCCTCTCGTATTCCAATGCCAAACCACAGGTGACTCGCCAACATTTTGCCACTTGGTGGAAGGTGTTACTTGTTGACTTGGGATCTGTACCGCTGGGAACCTTCGCTCTTGGGGTGGTGCCGCACCATCAATATAGCCATTTACTTGTATGATTTCTGGTGCCTTCTGACCATCGCGGAGTGTTCGCCAGCGTCTTCTATCACGTACCGATCAACGCCGCCGATTTCGACCGATATCCAGCCGACCCTCGACCTCGATCTAAATCTAGCTAACTTAGAATAGATAACTCAAAGCGCTATCTGTTGTGTCCTGACTGGCGAACGTTTGACAAATGCTTCGACTTTTGAGAATGAGAAAGTTTTTTTGGTTTGATATCCGAACGAAGCCAAAAAATGCAATACCATATAGAACTATCGCGAGGAGGATTGCGATGTATCGCGTCGACGTAAAATACTTCTGCAGGGTGGATAGGCGACAACATCAGCGAGAACCGCCAGTACTTGCGAATCAACCACATGATGCGAATCAAGTGCGGCGGCGGCAATCATTGATAAATCCAATGGAGCTTGCGAGGTCATCTCATCTTCAACGAGTCATATATACAATAGCCGACACAAACATACGCCGACATGCAGCGCAGCACTCTCTCTTTGCCAAGATCTATTCACGGCGCGACACTTTTAAAACATCGAAAACTGAAACACTTCAAAATATTCCCGACCAATCGAATGCGAAACATTCGCGGCACCCTCGGCGGATAGAAAATCCACAAAAATAAAGAATCAACCAAAAAGCAATACGCTAAGGCATAACACAAGAAACATCCAACCAGAACCCTGCGCGCGACTCCCCCTTGGACTTGATTCCCTTCCCAAAATTTTTCCCGAAGTTCTCCAGCGCGAGACTTTTGCTGTGTTTTTGTCTTGCTTTTGCGCGTTTTTCCTCATCGTCGGCCGTCGTGCTCAACTTTAGTCCAGCATTAACAACGAATAACGACGATGATGCCTCGAAGTGCATTTTTATTGTGACTCGGGCCGTGGCGGTGGCCAGCCATTTTTTCACGAGGCAGAATACTTACATCTACCAGGACGACCAACCAAAAGGGCAGGAGTGTCATGCCACACGCGTGGCTCCTGTCACCGACCGCAAACGTGATGACGTGCGGGGCCACAGATATATTGCGACTCATGTCTATGATCGTTCGCCTCCCGCTTCGTTGCAGATTCTGTGCATCTGTGGGATTCTTAGAACCGTAACGCGGATGAATCGACTGAAGTCCGGACACGGCACACCCACGACGAGAGCCGTGCGGGTGTTGATAGGGTTGATATGGGCTGTAGACCTCTGGCGGGAATTATTTGATGAGCAGGAGTGATGGTGGTGGAGGGGGGCTGTTTTTTTTCTTCATCTGGCAAGATATTTCTGAAAAAGACTCCCGTTTTTTTTCAAACAGAGACTTCCGGTTAGGCCGAGCACGGCCCGGCGACGTTCTCGCAAAAGATGCCGGGATCGCTGGCCGGCCATTCTTTTTACTGTTTCCGGAATTGAACAACTCCTGTGAAAGTCGGGCTTTGACCGAACACTGGGGTGGACAACAATGGGCGACTACCGCTGCCATCTAACCCAATCCAATGCAGGGCGACCGAGATTGCAAATTTCGAATTACAGTTACCTCGACATACCTACGCCATGACATCGCTCGGGCACCTCGGGATTGAACATCCACGCGTGAACATCTGCCCAGGGTCCCAGAGGCTTTTCATTGAGGCCTAGAGATTCCACAACTCCTTTTTCATCAGTATTATGCCAATCGTAGCCAATCTGTGCGTCATAGGCATAGTTTCCCCATGGGCCGGAGGTCATCCATGGCCACGTTGCGTTTGCTTGTTCAGCCGTAAGCCCTTTTTTCAAGTATGTCTTGTAAGATGCATATGGCCTCTGCTTGACAAATTTAAATCGGGAATACCGGAGACGCATGAGATGCCTGATGCCCTCGCTCTCCCTGACTGAGTCCTCATAAGACACGAAGCGGGGCAGTTCGTGCGGGCATCTGCTGCTATTCAAACTCATTACGCAATTTTTGTCCTGCCGCTCGATATCTATCTTTAGGTAAACAGGAACGCCGTATTTACGCAATAATCCTTCACAAGTCATAGTTGGTACGTCAATGGTGTCACAGTCACTCCATCTGCCGGAAAAGCAGTAGCCGATGCCACTGTGCACAGGCGATTTTCTGTAGCGGTAGAATTTTAGAGCAGAACCTTCCCGGTTGCTGATGGCGCCATGGATAAGAATGAGCTGTCCAGACTCTAGGAAGGGTTTGAAATACAAACTGTTCCGAGCGGCTTCAACCAGGTTGCGATCAGCCTCCAGTCCAAGAACCCGCATCCCCTGCAAAAGATAGTTCCATGCGTCCCCACCTTCATTGAAGCCGAGATCCATAACAAATGACGACTGAAACGGCGAGATTGGCCATGGGCCCTGCCAGGGCAAGTATGAAGACGAAGAGCCCTGCTGTAGGGGAGAAACCGGATAAGAGATGGGCCCAGGCGAAGGCTGAGAGCCCCGCAGCGGTAGGAAAATCGAAGAAGGCACTTCGATCGGTTGGTGCGACTGTCTTCTGAGGCGACAAATTCCCAAAACCACAAACCAGACCAGCGCAAACGGATAGATGACACATGAAGACATTTCTCGCACTACCTACTCGCACGACTTCCGAAGTGCAGTGTGGCGACGGAAGGACCCAACTTTTGTAGGCACTTCGTTGAGCTAGTCAATAAAGTCAGGGCCTACCCATTTACTCAGACAGGGATCCCAGCAGATCGGACAGACTTCCTCGGAACTTCGGGGGAAAACACAAAAAAAAAACACCCCGAAGCCCTCCTGTGTTAGATGTCAAAAAAACAAGAGCAGAAAAAGCCGAGAACGATAGAAATGCGAAAAATAAGGGGGCCAGTGGGTGGACAGGGTTCCCAACAGATCGGACAGACCTGCAGAATTCCGGGGGGATCGTTTTGATCCCTCGCCAGTCGCTAAGTATGCCGATAGCCTTACTAACCTCTCGCGGCCTGGGCTCAAGTCTATCCATCGCGTTCACCCTGGGGCTGATCGTTTTAACCTTTCGCGGTCGGACAGACTTCCCGGGATCTTCGGGGAAAACACACCGCAGACCCCCCTGCGCTGCGATCCATTTGCTGTTCTGTTTTCTCGTCCGGCGGGGCGTCGTTTCCTGTCTTCATGATCACCGAGGCCATCGGGGACATGATCGAGCTGGAAATGGCGTTGGTTGCCGCGGCCGTCGATGCCGCCTCTACGTCCTTCTGAGGCCTGGGGATGCCTGGGCATTTCAAACAGTTGCGCGACGCCATGAACTTGCTTCGTTCGGTTTTTAGCTTCGAGAGTCGACTGGGCCGCGGCTTGTGTAGGCCAAGGCCCTTCGCGTTCGCTCTGGAAAGAATGACCTGTGCCGAACGGATGACATTCGCTACCTCTCCCCGATTTGCTTCGTTCCAGAGAGTCCTGGCGGCAAGCGAAACACTCTGAGCTTTTTACTTTGTTGAAGATGTCAGGCAAACACATTTTCCCTTTTGCCTTCTGATCGTCGTTTTTAAGAAGTCACCGCACACCGCACGAGCACCGCACTCGGAGCAAGTTTCTCCCTTTTCATCGTCAGTCTTTTTCTTGCTGCAGCCATCTTTTCACGCCACACAGTAGAAGTCAATCTCGTTCAGCTTGTTGACTTCTTTCCGCAGCATCTCAGCTCCTGTCGCTTGACTTCTTCGTCGCTGTTCGTTGTCGATTCTATCTTGGGCCTCTCTGTCGGCACGCTGCTGCCCGTTGGTGGCTCGATTCTGTGCGTCGCGCACTTCTCGCTCGAGTTGTTCCTGATGTCGACGCGACTCAGCTTTCATCTTCTCGAATTTCTATTCCGTGTCTTCACTCGCTTACTTGAGGTGCTCGGTATTCGTAGCACAGCGCTACTCTTTTCCCGTGCGTGATGTGCTGTTCGTCTGTCATGCTTGCCTTGTCATCCTGCCTAAGATTTTCCGCAAATGGGCTGTCGTTCAGCTCCATTCCCTCTTCCTGTTCCGCGATTTCGTTCAGGATAACGACGGTGGACCTAGTTCCGCCCTGCCCTCCGTTGAGGGTTTCCTCGCTTGAGGAGGCCGCTGCGTCTCTGAGTCTCTTCTCTCTCTCTTTCTTAGCTATAGCTTTATTCTCTCACTATTTTCAACTTATCAATCAAGATGGATGCGCTTTGCGCTTTGCTCTCATTTTTATGTGACTCAACCCCATGGGCAAGCAGTGGACACGTGATAGAGTACTTACATCTACCAGGACGACTAACCAAAAGGGCAGGAGTGTCATGCCACACGCGTGGCTCCTGTCACCGACCACCAACATAATGAGGTGACGGGAGTAATTTGGCACCGTTCAGGACGGAACTGCATTAATTTTAGTAATTTGCTGTCGTTGGGCTGCTTGTATATATGTTAGAGGCCGACCCCCCCCCGCCCCCCCTCCTCCGCGCGGCGCGGCCCGCGGATCTCTTCTTCATTTCTATCGCTTCCCCGTCGTATTCCCACCGTTTATTTTCGCGTTAAATACTCGACCAAGTTCCAAGGGGATCGAAGAACTTCCACCGGTGAAGTTCTTCGGCATCCGTGGGTGGTTTCAATGTATTCCATCGGTGAGGTTCCGCAATAGATCGGCCAAATTCTAGAGGGGGCAGGCGGAGGCGTGGCAATCTTGTGGATGTCTTCCACCAATGGGGTTCCACACTTACCGACTCTACAACTGTGCAAGATGAAAATGCGCGGCACACCTGTAGCACGCACGCAAGAAGCACGCGGCTGCCAGATCTGGAGGGGGGGTCGGCATCTAGACCACGGGGCCACACTCCGAAAACCTTCCGCCGATGGACTTTCATGAATTTACCGGCGAAAATGTGCGGCGCACCTGTAGCATGCACGCAAGAAACCAACAGGCTGGACCAGAAGGAGGCGGACGGGCTTCCGGAAGCTTCCACTAATGGAGTTCCGCCCATTTTGTGGGGGCGTCATGGGCTTAAGGGGGGGGGGGGTCACTCCCCTTCATATATATTTTTCATCTTCCGTGTCATCCATGAATTGGTGAGAGCCGTTTACGTACTCAGCTTGGCGTGAACATCGCACCAGGGATGCGGGATGCCATCGCCGCGGTCATTGCAGACATCTTTGCGGACCTCTTCTAATGTCCTCCAGCTGTATTCGACCCGCTGGTCCTTGCTTTTCTCGCCGAAAGGACCGCTATGCTGTCCGCGTCCGTTATTCCTGAATGGACGTTGGTCAACCAATTTGTAAGCCGTGTACCCCAGCTTTTCTAGCGTGTCGAAGACAGCAGGCGTTCTTGATTCGATTGAGATGTATGTCGGAGGCAGACTGCCGGCAGCGTGCATGGACTGCAGGCAGCTCAGATCATTGTGCTCAATATCAATTTTCATATATTTGACAGGGCAACCCCGACTGTGTTCCCTGATCAGAGCTGCGCAATTTGACAACGGCACGCTGATCCTCTTGCAATATGAATCGTGGAGACAACCCTTTTGCGGATCGAAAGAACTCCACACACTTTGCCGATTGACATAAAAAAACAATTCCTCGCGTGTTGGCGGCCAGACAATGCCGGTGTGGACAATGGAGAGTCGACCAGTGTCGATTGCGGCGCTAAAATAGGGATCACGTCTAACCTTCCATATCATGTCTGGATTCGCCTCCACTGCAATGACACGATAGCCTGCGCGGAGAAGGTTATACGTATCCCCACCCGTGTTCATGCCAATGTCCATCACGGTTTCACGAACCTGCGCACATTGCTTTTGCTTCGGCGCAGGTGATGTATCCAAGAGGCTTCCGCGCTCCCCCGGTGTCAATGCTTGTCGACTTTGGAAGCAACGCCCTTGCGAAATCGGAATGCGATGCGAGAGACGAACGGTCATGCGAGATAGAATTATTAAAGGACTGCACGTCTCACCTGTCAAGGATTCCGCGGAACCTGTCAACGGTTGAACATACCGGGGGGACACATGTCCCCCAGTTTTTCCCCCCTCTATTTCTGCACATCGGTAGAAACAAAACCCAAGAAGAAGAGCCACCAGAAACACGGGCGGAAACATTCCCCCGAACATAGTCAACACCCTAGAGAACTTGACAAACCTCGAGTCGAGAGGCTCGGACTGCGACATGTCCGCGGAAACTGTCAACACCCCAGAGAACTCCAAGAACCTCCAGAAACTCGGGCTGCGACAATCCCACGAAAACTGTCAACACCTGAGAGACCTCAAACAACCCCCAGAAACTCAGGCCGCGACGCTCCCACGGAACCTGTCAACACCAAAGAGAACCACCCCAAGAACCTCCAGGAATTCGGGCCACGACGCTCCCGCGGAACCTGTCAACACCATAGGGAACAACCCCAAGAACCTCCAGAATGGCGCTCGGGCTTCGACGCTCCCACGAAAACTGTCAGGACGTCAGAGAACTCAACAAACCCCAGAAAATCGGGCGGCGACGCTCCCGCGGAACCTGTCAACACCTTAGAGAACTCAAAGAACACCCAGAGCCTCGGGCTGCGACCCTCCCACGGAAACTGTCAACACCTCCGAGATCTCCAAGAACAGACAGAGACTCGGGCGGCGACACTCCCGCAGAAACTGCCAACATCTCCGAGAACTTCAAGAAGAACAAGAACCCCCCGAAACGGAGTCGGACCGCGAAACTCCCTCTCCAACGGAAACTGTCAACACCATAGGGAACATCAAGAACCTCCAGGGACTCGGGCTGCACAACTCCCGCGAAAACTGTCAGAAAAAACGGCCAACGAACACAAGACCCCAGAGGCAGAGAGCTCCAACATTTTCCCAATCCAGAACCCCCCGCCACGACACTCCCACGAAAAACGTCAACACCTCAGAGAAATCCCAGACCCCCAGAAACTCGGGCGCCGACACTCCCAGAAAAACTGCCAAGACCTCAGCGGACGAATCCACGACCCCCCAGAAAATCGGGCGGCAACACTCCCACGAAAACCGTCGGCAACTCAGAGAATGAAACCCGAGGCCCCCAACTACAACTCGGACGGCAACACTCCCACGAAAACTGTCCGCAACACATCAACTAACTCCAGTCCAAACATTCGCGGAGGTTCAACCTGGGCCACAAACTCCCACAGAAACTCACAACACCACGGAGAACTTCAAACGATCGCGAAAACTGTCAACGCTTACAACCACAAGAAAGACCACCTCCACCGCACAACTTCGGCAAACGACACCCGACTATCAGCCCCGCGGAGAACTCCAAGAAAAAAAAAACTATCAGCCCCGCAGAGAACTCCAAGACCACGGCCACGGGCTCGCGGGCGGCAACTCTCACTCAACTCTCCCCATAGCACCGCGAACATCACGAGGGCGACATCCCAGACACATAGACCGCGACAACGCCCACGATGTACGTAGAAGGCGCCCCCCGTTTTGACTGTCGACACTTCCGGGGGAAGTGCTAACGATCAACATACTTAGGGGGCTCCTCATGCATATATAGCGCGGGCCCTCCTCTATTATATACATAGGGAACCCCCTAAGTAAGGCGACACGACCGTTGACAGTTTCGCGGAAGTGTTGACAGTTAAAATGGGGGACCCATCATTAAAAAGACAAACAACATGAAAACCAGAATAAAAATGGAGCGACTTGAACCTCCACTCGGTCGCATTTTGGTGTACTGTGCGCTGCCTCCCGCGATCTCAAAGCTCGCCCTAACAAGAGCCTCACTATTAGCACGCCCCTGACTCCTAAAAATTGTGGCTGACCATGGAGACAATGCCAGAGGGCGGGGCATTTCACATTCCCAGCGCCCTTCGGTTGCAATTTTCTCCGGGTCGCGCGGCAGCTCCGACGTTCCCGAAGGTTTCTCTCGAGCGGCGGCACAGCTGCAGCGTGGCGTCGGCAGAGTTTTGTTTCTTTCGCCGTGTTGGTCCAATTGGCCAACGAGTGCGATTCGGGCCTCAACCCAAGGGGTAGCGTGGTGCTGCAGGTTGGCAGACTCAGGTCAGGAAGCCAATGGCAGCAAATGCCAGAGCTTGCAAACTCATGGAGCAGGACTCGCCCACTCTGGTTCTTCAGAACCCGATGGGCCACGCAGTGCGCCGCCCGAAGGCCCGAAGGCCCCAACTCTGACCGTGGGGCGAATCTCAATCGCAACGGAAAATTTGGCTCCTCGGCGCCCACAACGCGCAGGCTGGCACGCCTCCTCGGCGCCTGGACCTGCAGTGCGCAGGATGACACTGATAGGCGAAGGCAATTCTCCTGGCTGCGGTTGGCTACGCGTGGCCCACAGCGCAAAACTTCGAAGCCCCTTGCGCTTAACACAGCAAGAGGTTGCCGGCGGCGCAGCCCCAGAAAGCAGGTCACGCCAGGTCTTGGCCAATTCTTTTGGCAGGCCAATGCCGCCACTCGTTTCTTCAATTTGCAACGATTTGGGGGGCTCGGTCACAGGTTGCTGTCTGCGTCTCAATCCCGGGCGAGGCCTCGGCGGGAGGGCGGGCAGTTCGCGCGCGACAGTGGCTGACTCAGACTGAGAGCGCGGGGGAGGACAACACAGAGCAGCTCAGTATGAGTTCCTTCGATTCTCTTTCTTCCTTCTTGTATTTTTCGCCTTTTCTGTCTCCTGTTTTCCGTGCTGTCTCTTTTCTCTTTCCGTCTCCGTTCTTCTTCTCTTCTTTGTTTCTTCTTCTCTACTCGCTTGAAGAGTGCCACTGGGGTTTTCCTCCTATCGCGGGTTTGCCTTCGTTTACTTTTTCCAAAAAAGCTGCCACCTTCGTCATACCTATGAACACAGTCAAGCACTCAAAGCCGAAAATGTGGAGTGTCGAGATTGGTTTTATTTTCTGACGAATCGCAACACCCTGCAGGAAAGTATAAAAGTATAAAATGTCTTTGGTTCGTCTTCTCATAAAGTTGCAAGTTTTGAGAACTTGCTAAGCTGTGAAAATCGTCAAGGATCATCAGGATCTTTTTCAAAGATCCACCACGAGGTTAAGAGGATCCGAATTGAGCCAAGTTGGATCTCGATGGGGAATTTGCCCCGAGAGATCTTAACTCCACACTATATCTCTTTGAGTTGAGGATTGTCGTAACACATCCCCCCTCGCAAATGCCTCTGGTCTAAAATGCTCAAACAAATAAGCCAGAGGGGTTTTCGTCTGTATCCTGTTCGCGTTCCTCAATCACGCCAAGGCGAAACGTCAAGAAAATCTATCCGACTGCACTCCAAAACAATCACCGCCAGGAGATGTCTCAAAATCATCGCCCCAGAAATCGCCCAACGCTGCTCCAGCGCCAAGCTTTTAGTGCTACGATCTCAACTCGCAGCGGATTATCGGTCTCAAAACCCGATAAGGAAGAGTAAACCGATGACCAATTTACATCTTCGCGGGGAGGAACTCCTTCAAGGTTCCAGTTAGGTCGAATTCTTTGACCTGCTCCACCAGGCATTTAAATTTTGCTTCGGCCAGCGCCTCGGTCATGATGTCGGCCAGCTGCCTAGTTGTCGGAATGTAGATGATGCGAGTCTTCTTCTCCTCCACCATCTCGCGCACGAAATGCCACCGCAGATCGATACGTTTGCACCGACGGTCTTCACGTGCTTCGGAGATATATTTTGCTCCGATGTTATCGCAGAAGACAGGGGTGGCGGCAAGGCTTTCACCCTCGTATTCCAAAACCTGCGAAACGACATCCCGTAGACGCGGTTCCTCGAGGAGGTTGCGCAAGAACCTGAGCTCTTTGCGCGTTTCTGCGCCGGCAATGTACTCTGATTCGCAACTCGGCAGAGCAGTGCTCTTTTGTAGTTTAGCGTGCCAGTGGACAGGCATTCTGAGGAATACCATCGCACCAGATACGCTTTTGCCGTCGTCTTCGCCACCCCAGGTAGGTTGCGTCGCTGAAAGCGGATAGTCCGACTTTGCCGCGGGTGCACTCCAACGCGAGATCTTTCGTCCCAGAAAGATATCGCAGTAACCGCTTGGCAATGCGAAACTGCCTATTTCCGGGCTGCTCCAAAAACATGGAAAGGCAAGCTGTCACATATGACAAGTGCCAACGCGTTGCCACCTGCAAGTACATTATGGACCCAACAAAAGAGCGATAGTCTTCTGCGTTGACCGTGTAACCCTTGTAGGCTTCAGGTTCTGGCGCAGTCTTGTCGTGCTCCGTCATTGGTGTTGGTGCAGGACGACACGCTTCAAAACCGAACTGCTCAAGTACTTTCTCCACGAGCTCCCGCTGGAAGAATCTAAGACGCTCTGCGCCCCAGGGAAACCTCACACCCAGGAACCTGTAGACGGGCTCGCCGTCCATCACTTCGGGCCTGATCTCCTTGGCGTCGTACTCGTCGAAGATCTTCTGCTTGATCTCGTCCCGGACGTCGTTATTGCGCGTAAGCCAAGTTACGTCGTCTACATAGAGCAGTAGAATTGCGTCGCCGCGAACGTAGAGACTGGCATCTGCTGCGCTTCGCTCAAACCCAAGCGAGATCAAGTATTTGCTAATATCCTGACACCAAAGGGCACCGGACTCGCGCATTTCGTAGACTGCGCGCTTGAGTCGCCAAATCTTACCGGGCCTACGCCAACAAGATGGCGGAAAAACGTAACGTGGCTCCGAGATTTTCGCGCTCAGGAAAGCCGCCGAGATATCGCACTGAAAGATGCTCCATCCCATCGACCATGCCAACACAAGCACGGCGCGCAGCGTCGCCCAACGAATCACCGGCGAGAATATCTTGTCTGATAGCGGCTGAAAGTTCCCCAGGACAACACCGCGGGCTTTGTGCTTTGTAGTCTTGCCCTGGTCGTCCTGCTTCTTGACAAGCGCCATCTTCATGCTCATCGCTTTCCGCATGCCGGGATCTTCAGGGTCGTAGTCCACTTCTTCGTAGACATCTTTGTCGATGAAGTTCTGAAGCTCCGCGTCGATCGCCTCTGCCCAATCGCCCCGGTCAGCTGACTTCATCGCCTTTCCATACGTGGTCGCCTCGAACAGGTATGCTTGCTCGGTTTCCGGCACCTTTGCGAACTGGTCAGCGAACGCCACGAAGCTGGCCATCTCGTCCTCAGGGATGTCGGGGCAGAGGTCCTCTCCGAACCAGTCATCATCATCGGAGGCGTCGCCCTCCAATCCGTGCGTGTGAGGTTCGTTGTCGTCTACCACGCGGCAATTTGGTGATTGCAAAATGTTGCCCCGCTGATCCTCCACTACGTAACCACTCGAAAAATCGCTGTAGTAGAGGAAACGGCCCGGCTCGCGTTGCTCGTCCACCTTGTTTTTGTACTTGTAGCGCCTGAACATGACACGCTGATAGAAAGGCAACATGTGTCCCAGGCTGGGTTTACGCTTTCGCCACACTTCGCACGGCGACAACCCATCAAGCGCTTCGCGCGGCATTCTGTTACGAGCGTGCGCAGCACTCTCCATCGCGTATCCCCAGAGGCTTTTCTTCAACCCACAAACGCAAGCACGGACCGAACGCATCAACACTCCGCTTAGCCGCTCCACGGTGCTGTTCTGCTGCGGGGAGTATGGGCTTGCTCGCTCGGCACGGATGTTGAGGCTGGTTAGAAACTCGTCGACCGCCTTTGCCGTGTACTCGCCACCATTGTCCGTAAGGAGGCACTCGGGGACACGATGCTTCTTCACCCAAAACTTCAGAGCCTCGAGCGCGTGCTTGGCTTCTTTCTTGGGCGCCAGGTATACCTCGCGCCACCGAGTCTGCTCGTCGACCATCACAAAAACGCATCGATTTCCTTTTGCAGTGGGAGGTAGTGGGCCTAGCGTGTCCATGTGGAGGCGTTCGCTTGCGCGCGTCGCTCTGTGATGATGCGCCTCCGTCCTCTTGTGCTGTTTTCTGCGCCCATTAGCGCGCTTGCAAAGGTCACAATCAGGATGGTGCCCCATGTGCTTCATGGCGATGCGCTGCTTCAGCGTGGTAACCACTAGTGCTTCTTCGTGCGCTTCATAATCTGGGCTGTGAAACCGGATGACCATCTGCTTCCCCGACGGGTATCCGAAAATGCGCACTCCATTTCGGTTCACTTCGCAGCCCTGCTCGCACTCGAAACACGTTCCCCCCTCGCGGCACACCTTCCGCGGCGAGAAGAGCGGGGTCCTCATCTCGGGCACGTGGAGGCAGTGGACGCGATAGTTCGCCCCCCGGTATCGTAATACGCAATCTCCTTCGCCGGTGATCTTCAGCTTCTTCCCGTCGGCAATCTCCACCCAGCGGCTGATCGACCTGTAAGTTTTAAACCACTGCCGGTCGTTCATAAAGTGGCTCGTCGCACCGGGGTCGCAGATCATCTCAAGTAAGCTGCCCGAGGCCGTAACTGCTTCGCGCGCCATCAGCGCAAGATCCGAAGCTTTCGCTACGTCCTGCGCGGTAACGCCCATGAGCATCGTGAAGTACATTAGTGCCCACAAGATAAGCGTCTTGACCACGGTGCAGGACACACGCGCGTAGAAGGCTCCAGCTGCTGAAACCCGCTGCCGCGACTTCTTTGCAACTCCGGCGCAAAGCGCGAGCTCTAGGCCAAGATCTTCTTCTCCTTCTTCGTGATGGTGTGCATCCTGCGGCACTACGTCATTGGCGGCGGGAACGGGATCGGCCGCCGCAGGCTCAATCGCGGCTTTGGCTTCTTCGTCCTTTTTGTCTTCCGCAGCGTTTCCACCTTCGGTCTTCTTCCGCGGGTGTTTCAGCTGATTACGCCGGAGAAGATCTTTATACTTCGCCTTCTCCTTGCAGTGTCGGCATGTGATTTCCCGGCTAGGGTCGGCCAGCGCGTCAGCAGTTATCTTGCGACCCGGCGGCGCGCCAGCACGCTGCGCACCTTCGGTGTGTTGTTGCTTTTTAGCGGGGTACACTACAAAAACTTGATCGCGGCAAGAGTGTCGGTGTACTTCAACTCGGGCGCCATGCTGCGGATCGATCGCTGATCCTTCGGCGAAACCTTCCCCCTCAAATTGAACAACAACACGCTGCTCCAGATCTTGTCTGGCACCCAGGCAGTCTCGTTCTCGATCTCCTTCTTGTTTGTGTCGTACTTGGTGAGGAAGTCGCGGATGTCCCCGCTTTTCGCAATCGTCTTACCAAAAGTTTCACCCAACTGATCGGCTAGTTCCTCATCGGGGGTCGCGCCTTTCTCACCAACGACGCGCTCCACTATTTTCTCCGGCGTCATGTCGGCAGCGCTTATTCCACGGAGAAGCTTCTTGACCTTGTCTCCTTGGTTGCTGTAGATCGCCGCAGCGATGCGCCCGGGCTCCACCCCGGTAAGCTGCAGTGCGCTGATGTCGTGCGTGAAGTCCTTGATCTGCTCGCGCGTAGGGTCGTCCGGCAACACTGGGACTTTCATCCCAGTAAGGGCTGCGTTCTTGGTGGGAGCACCACCATCTTCCGGGCTCGTGATCCCACTCACATCAAGCGCGGAATCACCCTCATTGTCGATGATATCGCCGAGCGAAGCATCCAGCTCCGCAAGCTTTTCGGCCGAGACAACGATTGCTCGACTATCAGGGCGGCTGCATGTTGCGACCAATGCCTCCGAGAAACAATATCCCATCTGCGATCCTCCCTCGGTAAGCACGCAGTCCGCCTCCGCGATATCGGCCACCTTGTAGGCGAAGTAGCGCTTCTTTCCACATGTTCGCACGAGGATGCGCTGGACTCCGCTCCGGGTAGTGGCTCGCCCGGGTTTCCAATCGATTCCCGTCTCCGTCTTTTCTTATAGCCAACGAAAAAAAAAAACTTCTGCTGCGTGTAATGAATTTGGTTCGGTTTCTAGTGGGTGTATACTCCTACAGTATCAAAATATGGATGCAGAAGTTCGCTATCCGGATGAGCAAATCGATTGAAAAAAAAATTAAATGCATGCAATTGTTAACGTGATTAAAAGGCTCATAAGTAACATGAACACAGTCAGGCACTCAAAGCCGAAAACGTGGAGTGTCGAGATTGGTTTTATTTTCTGACGAATCGCAACACCCTGCAGGAAAGCATAAAAGTATAAAATGTCTTTGGTTCATCTTCTCATAAAGTTGCAAGTTTTGAAAACTTGCTAAGCTATGAAAATCGTCAAGGATCACCAGGATCTTTTTCAAAGATCCACCACGAGGTTAAGAGGATCCGAATTGAGCCAAGTTGGATCTCGATGGGGAATTTGCCCCGAGAGATCTTAACTCCACACTTTATCTTTTTGAGCTGAGGACTGTCGTAACAATACCGAGGGGCCAAGAAACTTGCCAAAAAAAGGCGCTATTTTTGGGCAACATTTTTCGGCAACATTCTGAGACCTTTGAGAATTGTGCAGAAAAAATCTGCACAATGTGGAAAATTGTGCAGAAAAAGTCTGCACAATTTCAAGAAACCCACCAGAAACCGGCAGAACTTGAGCTGTGCATGGCTAGCCTGCACAATTTTGGAGAGTTGTGCACATCAACTCTGCACAATTTCAAGAAACACACCAGAAACCGGCAGAACTTGGGCTGTGCATGGCTAGCCTGCACAATTTTGGAGAGTTGTGCGCACCAACTCGGCACAATTCCAAGAAACACACCAGAAGCCGGCAGAATTTGCGCTGTGCATGGCTAGCCTGCACAACTTTGGAGAGCTGTGCGCATCAACTCTGCACAATTTCAAGAAACACACCAGAAACCGGCAGAGCTTGAGCTGTGCATGGCTAGCCTGCACAATTTTGGAGAGCTGTGCACATCAGCTCTGCACAATTTCAAGAAACACACCAGAAACCGGCAGAACTTGGGCTGTGCATGGCTAGCCTGCACAATTTTGGAGAGTTGTGCTGCACATCAACTCTGCACAATTTCAAGAAACACACCAGAAACCGGCAGAACTTGGGCTGTGCATGGCTAGCCTGCACAATTTTGGAGAGTTGTGCGCACCAACTCGGCACAATTCCAAGAAACACACCAGAAGCCGGCAGAATTTGCGCTGTGCATGGCTAGCCTGCACAACTTTGGAGAGCTGTGCGCATCAACTCTGCACAATTTCAAGAAACACACCAGAAACCGGCAGAGCTTGAGCTGTGCATGGCTAGCCTGCACAATTTTGGAGAGCTGTGCACATCAGCTCTGCACAATTTCAAGAAACACACCAGAAACCGGCAGAACTTGAGCCGTGCATGGCTAGCCTGCACAATTTTGGAGAGCTGTGCGCCCCAACTCTGCACAATTCCAAGAAACACACCAGAAACCGGCAGAATTTGAGCTGTGCATGGCTAGCCTGCACAATTTTGGAGAGTTGTGCACGTCAGCTCTGCACTATTTCAAGAAACACACCAGAAACCGGCAGAACTTGAGCTGTGCATGGCTAGCCTGCACAATTTTGGAGAGCTGTGCTGCACATCAACTCTGCACAATTTCAAGAAACACACCAGAAACCGGCAGAACTTGAGCTGTGCATGGCTGGCCTGCACAATTTTGGAGAGTTGTGCACATCAGCTCTGCACAATTCCAAGAAACACACCAGAAACCGGCAGAATTTGAGCTGTGCATGGCTAGCCTGCACAATTTTGGAGAGTTGTGCACATCAGCTCTGCACAATTTCAAGAAACACACCAGAGACCGGCAGAACTTGAGCTGTGCATGGCTAGCCTGCACAATTTTGGAGAGTTGTGCGCATCAACTCTGCACAATTTCAAGAAACACACTAGAAACCGGCAGCGCTTGAGCTGTGCATGGCTAGCCTGCACAATTTTGGAGAGTTGTGCACAACAAGCCTGCACAATTCCCAGAAACACACCAGAAGCCGGCAAAATTTGAGCTGTGCACGGCTAGCCTGCATAATTTTGGAGAGTTGTGCACAACAGGTCTGCACAATTCCAAGAAACACACCAGAAACCGGCAGCGCTTGGGCTGTGCGTGGCTAGTCTGCGTAACTTACTTTGGAGAGCTGTGCGCGACAAGTCTGCACAATTCCAAGAAACACACCAGAAGCCGGCAGGGCTTGGGGGGTGCGTGCCTAGTCTACACAATTCTGGAGAGCTGTGCGCGACAGTTCTGCACAATTCCAAGAAACACACCAGAAACCGGCAAGGTTTGAGCTGTGTATGGCTAGCCTGCACAATTTTGGAGAGTTTGTTGCGCACAACGTCAGGGCTGCGCAATTGATTCCAAAAAACACACCAGAAACCGGGCCGGCAAGGCTTCGGCGGTGCATGGATAGCCTGCGCAATTTTATGAGAGTTGTGCACAGCGTCAGGCTTGCACAATTCCAAGAAGCACAGCACTCGACTCACTCACACACTACCAAAATGCCAACAGTCACACACTTGACACGTGAATCGATTCCCTGGTAGTGCGTCTATCTCTTCAAAGTTTCGGAAACCTCCAACACCAGCTAACTCCTGCCATGTGGTTGCCTCCGTTCTGCATGTTTCTGCAAAAAACCAGCATGCCTGAGACTAAGCTTGTGGGCGAAAAAATCAATAGGGCAAGGCCGTGCTTTTATTTTCTAAAACTGGACACCCCTAAACCTACTCGGCAAACCATAAAACTCGATAGCACAGATCAACCGCAAAAAATATAAAATCTAATAGGCCAGAATTGGGGCGAAATTAAAAATCTGGCAAAATCCTGGACAACATTTACAACTTTGAACCCCCACAGTTGGACCCTGGGCCAATACCAGCGCGAAGCACAGTTTGCCCTTATTGCCCCAGTTTTGCCCGGCCAGAAGCTGCTCTTTTCATTTCTGGCCCCATCCCATTCCCGCGCCTCCCCCCATATTGGTGCCCGCTGTCCTTCGTCGTCAGGTAGCCAGTTTCTGCATGGCGAGGCTCTTGGGCAGCAGTCACCTAGCCCATTGGTACCGGGTAGCGTTCGCCGCCTTCTTCGACGGTGTTCGCTGGCCTTCCTTGGGGAGGGATGGTTGGTAGCTTTCCCCGCTGACGGGGTCGCGGTGGTCCTGTTGGGCGCGCTGCTGTCTGTTGTTTTCGCTCTACGTGCTTGCTCCCCTCCCGCGGCGTCGACGAGCTGGCTGTCGGTGGAGAGCACGCCCCCCCTTCGTTCCAGGCGGAGGCCTTGTCGCCCGGTCGTCCGCGAGAGAAAAAGAGACTGGCTCCCTGGTAGTGTCTTTGCAGAGCAAGGCGCCTGCACTGTCTACCCTTGCGGAGGTGCACGCAGGCAGCCCCACCTGCTCGGGGTGAGAATGAGCGAAACCAACAGTAACAGAGTGAGTCGGGCTGTCAATGCATGACTATCGGACCTGGTCGGTCGATCCTTCGGCGAGTGGTTGGATGCAGAGCGAGGAGCCGACCCATCGATCAGATCCAGAATGGGCGAAGAGTCTGACCGCGCGGAGCAGAGCAGAGCACGCAGCGAGCGCCGCCCGCGCGCTGGCTTAGTCTGTTCGCACGTTCATAGTGACACACACACACAGACGCGCGCGCCTTCGCCTTGTCTTTCTCTCTGTCTCTTTCTCGCGCGCTATCTATCTAAGCCACACCCACACCATAAGCAAAGACAGCCGCAAACGCCTGCGGGCGTAAATAGTTAAGCTGGTGCGCGTGTGTATTTAAGTGCGCAAGCGCAAGTGTGTGGGTATGCGTAGGCATCACAGTAGCAAGAACGCGCGGCGCATGCGTAGGGTCTCGCTGTCCCTCTACCCTCTTGGCTTTTGACAGGCAGAGCACTCACGACGCACCTGCGGGCGCCGCTGCGTGCGTGGTGTTTGTCGTTCTGTTTCTGAGTCTTCGCGGATAAGGCTACTGCCTGGGGATACTGTTCGGGGATGGTATTCTCGGACAATATTCGAGGACAATATTCGTGGATAACATTCTTGGGCAATATTAGCAGGGAGGATCTGCCATGGTCGTCCTCGACAGTGTTCGCGGGCAATATTCTCGGGCAGATAAACGACATCCGTGAGCGGTGTTGGTTCGTGGATAGTATTCCCGGCTAGTATTCATAGCTAGGCAATACCCGCGGACAGTGTTCGCGGGTGGTCGTGTCAGTGGGTGACATTCATGGATGGGCGGCATCCGTGGATAACATTCGGGGAAATTATTCGTGGA
>CAJINU010000082.1:32828-64771 GCA_905178165.1 Amoebophrya sp. A25
GAACCCAGCGCGGAACCCAGCGCGGAACCCAGCGCGGAACCCAGCGCGGAACCCAGCGCGAAACCCAGCGCGGAACCCAGCGCGGAAGCCCGGCGCTGAAACCCAGCGCCGAAACCCAGCGCCGAAACCCAGCGCCAAACCCAGCGCCAAACCCAGCGCCAAACCCAGCGCCAAACCCAGCGCCGAACCCAGCGCTGAACCCAGCGCTGAACCCAGCGCGGAACCCAGCGCGGAACCCAGCGCGGAACCCAGCGCGGAACCCAGCGCGGAAACCCAGCGCGGGAACCCAGCGCCAAAACCCAACGCAGAAGCCCACCGCTGAAGCCTACCGCTGAAGGAAGCCCAGCGCTGAAGCCCAGCGCGCGCTGAGCCCAGCGCTGACCCCCGCGAGTGGCTCTGCTTGTCAGTGCGTGAGAGAGCGAGGGGGCCGGTCTCTGGCGTTTGTCAGACAATGCGCGGGGGGGGCGAGTGCGTGAGTCTGTGGGGGGAGAGGGTGCGTGCGTGAGTTAGTCTCGGCCCCTCTCTCAGAGACTCCCTCCCACCCTGTCAGAAAGTCTGTGGGTGGGTGCGCTGGGTCCGTGGTATGTAAGTAAGGCCTGCCAGTCCTTGCGGCTCGTCGGTCTCTCTCTTTCAGTCATAGCAAAGCACTCCCCCCCGTCGGTCTAACAATCTGCCCGATGGGCGTAGGGAAGGAAACAAGTCGGCGCGTCTGCTTATCGTTCTCCGTGGGTATCTATGTGAGTGCTGTCATTGTCTGCCTGCTCTTTCACTTGTTAAGGTGCACGCCCTTGCTGCACCATCTGCACGGACCGCATTGACCGAACAAGCGCCAGAGACGCCCACCCAATGCGCCGCGCCATTTCTGCGCCACCCTCCCGCCACCAGCTCCGCCGACGGTCTGACGCTGCTTGTGGAGCCTTTTCGCCTCTTTCTGGTGATGGGCCTAGTCGTATCTGAACTACGTTCACCGAAAAAGTCAGACCCATCATTTTGATTCGGGTCAATTCTCCCTTGCGTTTGTTTTTGCCTAAAAAGGAAAACGCTTCTCGCGCTGGTTTTTGCTTTCTTGCTGTTTGTGGGGGAAAAAAGTTATAACAACATCCAGCAACATCCCAGGCCCGGACTTAGTGGAATGCGTTTGGTTGTAACTCCATCGCCAGCCTTCTCACCAACACCACGCAACGCGGATAACCAACCCGCCAACGCTGCGGGAGCCACGTCGTATATATGATCGAATGTGGGTACATATTTCGTATGCGTAGGAGCGTGATACGCCAAGGATTTGTAGCCCTGCCACGCGCGACGCAATATGCCAGATTTAACGTAGAACCCATAGTCCACACCATGCGCCGAATTGTAGCAACTCAGTGCCGCGCTGAACACTTGGCAAGCGTTCCAGCGGGTCTCGCCCTTCTCTGTCTTCGAGTAGCTAAGGGATGGCCAGGTAGGAGCTGCGTGCTTTCTCGCTCTGCGTAAACGCACAGAAGAAGGCTATGGCCTCGAAGTCGCACGCGATGGGCCACATCAGGCAACCTAAGACGCCGCACACTACTGGCACTACTTTGCTCAGCATCGACTGATAATTAGCGGCTGACGCGGCCTCGATAGACGCTTTTAGGTGAGAAGCGGCTGCTTCTACCATGATCATCTTGTAGTGAGGATTCTCGATGGGAAGCTGGCCCATCGTCTCAGCTGAGTCAGGGAAAGGCTCGAGGTTTAAGACGTTGCTACCCTCGGCGAATTTCTCGCAGTATTTGTCGATGGCTTCGACGTAGACGCACTGTTTCCCGCCTTCACCTGCTACAACTTCTGAAGCCATATTGGTGGCGTCCGATTGATTGACGAGTTCCCAGCTGTGCTCGATGTCCTTTGCTGAGACCGGAGCTAGTTGTGGACAGTTGTCTGGCCCAGTGCTAGAGGAAGAGTTGTTCACCGAATGAAAACTAGCGCCGTTCCCGTTGGCGTCAGCATAGACGTTGCCGCCATCGTGGGGAAACGACAGGTCTTGGCCTGACAAGTCGACTGATGGCCGTTTCTTAGACTTTGCTGCTGCCTTCAAGGCGTTGGCTTGTAACGCGTTACCCGATTCACGTAGGCCAGTGCTCGCGTTGCGGGTCGCCTGACGAGCGCTATCTTCCGCGAGGATCGAGTGAAGATCGAGCAAAGACATGCTTCGGAAACCTTTGTGACCGAAGTAGTAGTCTAGTAGCGAGAAACTTCATCAGAAAGGAAAGCGCGCTCTTTCGCGGGTGAAGATGTGAAAGGTAACTGGCGCTCGACAAGTAGTTTCTCTCACCCTCGCACTCTCAAGACGTACACCTCACCACAAGGCGCTCAAAACAAGTGCGCTCGGGAGAAGAAATAGCTCGGGCACAGTGGCGACACGTCACTGTCGGCATTCGCCGGAATTGAAGACTTCTCCATCAAGGGGGTGAAAATACACATTTTTTAAAAAATGGCCGAAGAGTTGGGATCCAACTGAAAGTGCAACAAAGCGCGTTGGTTTGCGCAAAGGTTCTGCGTGGGGAAAAGCATGCTGTGGAACTGAACATCACGAGTATTACTGTGAAATCTCGAAGCACAAGTGAGGACGTAGGGGCTGAAGTGAGAGCTAGCTTGTTCACGAATGTGCCGCGTTCGTATAGTGCGGGCTACACCAACAGCGAAGCGGCTCGCTTCTTGCTCTTGCGCTTGCCTTCGCCCTTCTTATCCATCTTGGCCCTGTATTCCTCCCTGTACTGGCAAGCGGAAAGCCAGTGAAAGGCTTTGACGTTCCTGCCGTTACACGCGTGGCGCATCAACATGCAGCGACTACCCGCGTTTTCGCAGTTATTGAAACCGTATCCATGGTCTGCCTTCAAGCCCTTCCCCAACAGCCAGCAGCTCCTGCAGGACAGCTATCGAATTGAAGCACTTGAAGAACCAGCTGGGGCTAATCTCGAGACATTGTCTCTGCGCTGCGGCTGCGCCCGCTTCCTGTGAAATTGGATCCAGAATGTCGATGCTGTACGACTGTGAAGCTGTGTCGTGAGAATAAGGAGAAGCATGAACTCGCGCCGTCTGTGGCGCACCCGCACGCTCGACGATGTCGCTGATGCGCTGTTGTTGATTCGGTGCGGTGTCTTTACTAGACGGAGAGTTGTGGCGGGGTCGCTTCTCCTCCGGTCCCGGCGTCTCAGCGTCGGTCTGTTGGTCGAAGCTCGCGCGACGTTTGGCACTCGTGTAGCGGCTCTGACCACCTTGAGTCTCAGCTTGTGGAATTTCGGCGATTAGGCTCTGCAGCGGTTTGAGTAGTGAAACGAATCCTAGCCATAATGAAGGAGGTGAAGGGTTGGCTCCTGAAAAAGTTTTGATGTTCCTAGACAACGAAATCCGAAAAAGAATACCCGCAGCACTGGCTTGCCGCTCATGTTGACGCTGGCTGCTTGGTTGCAAGCCGGTAAGAGTACAAGGCTGGAGAGGCCTTGTCTCGTCTCGTCAGTGCGAGTCTTCATTTTGATGGAGCGCCCCCATTTGTGCGACACGAAGTAAACAAGCCAGCAAGTGTTTGTCGCTGTGGTTCGGCATCGAGTTGGCAGCGTCCTTCTTAGCAGACGAGGCGGCGGCCTTGGTGGACGTCAGGTTCTGAGCGTCCTGATGGAATTCGATCGGGAACACAGCCCAACTTGCAAGAACTGCCTGTGGTTCTCCATGAAGAAACCCAGTGAGTTTCTGCAAGTGCTGCGACGCCTTGAGTAACGAACCACCGTGAGTAGGCAACAGCAACGACTTCCATGCAGCATGGTCATTGTTCTTGAGACGAACTTGGTCGGCAGCCTTTTCCATCGCTTGTGGATTAGCTTGGAAGGACATGCTCAGCATAGTGATGTCCTGAAGTGGTGCTGGAGAATGATAAGAGGTGGAATAAATTCAGACATTTTAGAAATTTGAGCGCCAACTTGATGGCGTCGGATGACAGAGGTCGAAGCGCATGGAGTTCGTGTGAGAAGTTCGTGTCCACTATGAAAAAACAGAATGGGAGTAGTAGCGCGGACGTTGACAGCGATTCACTTCGGCCTATCCTCACTTAGAGGCAACGTCTTCAACTTGTTGCACGAAGCAAGTTTTTCTTTGTCGGTCAGAGCGACGCAGTCGCTATACCACGGATATTGCGCGACGATAGACGGAGTGAGCTCCAAATCTCCCGACTGCGCCACCACAGCTTGGCTGATTTTCTGCATCCTGCTCACGTGTAGAGCATTGCTGCAACGAATGCAAACGCGCTTTACGTTGTCACCCAAGTCGACCCTGTAGAGCAAGGAGCTTAGGACAGTGCCGGAACCTTTCTCGCACGCCTTGCAAATGGCCTTGCTGCACTTCTGTCCACCGTTTTTCTGCCCACGGACGAACTCCATCTCCGCGAAATTCTTGGCATTGTCGCAGTTGCAGAAGGTGTATTGTTCGAGTGGAACAGACACCGCGTCGAGCACAGCGATATCGTCCGGCATTTTCTTGATTGAGTCAGTTCATTGCTCGCCTCGATGGATAACTTTACGGAAAAGGTTAGCTCTAGTAAACGGAGCAGATAGAACTAAGAGAAGACCTTCTTCGCGATCCTGTTCTTCAGTGGTCTGATTCGCTTCAGCCGGCGCGATCTTGTTTTTTGTGTCTACCGATGAATGTGCTACGGACGCTGGAGGAGAGCAACCGTCTAGCGACAACGTCGGAGAGCTGTCGACCAGACTCTCGAGTAACTTCCAGGCGCTGACTGAGCTTGCTTGCGGTGCGTGTGCGGCGTGCTTCTTTGTATGTCGAAAGTTGTGAAACAAGAATCATGAAACTCCACGCCTGCGGCTTGTTCATGAAGATTGTTCTTGTTGTATGTGTTCACCCCGCAGAAATACTGAGTACGGCGATCGCTGACGATTCGGCATGTGACTCCATATAAGAGTCTTGAACTTTGTGCAGTATTGCAGAAAGGCGAGACTTAGAATTTTTAGAAGTGTGTGAATCGAGCACGATGCTGCGTCTGCGTGTGCTGTGCGTTTATCTTGAAACTTGTGAAACCCATGCCGATTTGACATGGAGCAGCTTCATCGCTAATATGTTGAATGCTTCATGAAACGTATGCGACTTGGTCGAAAAGCACAGAGCTCTTTACTTGCTGTGCGCCTTGTTCTTGCAAAACGGGTCGCGACCCGAGCACAACACAGCTCCTTTCTCCTGCAGTCGTGCAGTGAACGACCCAAACCCACACACGATCGACGCATCTTGTGCACGGGCAGACGGGCGAGATCCCGATGCTTCGCTGATGGAAGCGCGAATCACTTCGACGGCACCCGTTGCCCACTCCTGTTTGGCGCCAAAAGCTGGAGGAGTGACGTGCTCGAACTCCTTCACCCAGCGAGTGTAGTGATCGTTTCTCAAAGCTCCCGGCTTGATACCGTACGCGAGACCCACAATGACCTGCGGAGTGCGCAGATGAGGATGGGTGTTGTGCGATACCGGGAGACGAGAACCAATTTTGTACTTCGAGAAATGAACGAGATGAGACGTTGAATTGAGGCTGAATTCAAAGCGTCCCTACTGTGAATCATCGAAATCATCCAAGAAATCTGAAGGCGAGAAGTTATACCTTTGAAGTTGCCGTAGGCGGGAGCTCTCCCTGGCACATGGCCAGAGCAGCGACGACGCGCAGCATATTGCTGATTACGTTTGTCGCGGTGTGAGCGAGAATCGTAGAGATGGCGACAGCTGCTTCAGGCCACAAGGCGGCGTAGAGCAAGACCCTGCGGAGCAGGTGCGTAGAAACACCGGGCAGCAATCCAGCGCCCTTGTTGGAAAAACGATCGAAAGCGTTAGATAGTGCGCCAACAATCTTGGTGGTGCTAGCGGCAACGCCACCCATAGCTTCACCCTTCCAGTCGTCTTCTACGGCAAGCGCCGCGCCAGAGATCAGCTGCGAAGAATGTGATATAAGTCAAGGCGGATGAGCAACAAAGTGCGCGACAGAGTTTGTTGAAATGTGTCGATTGAAATTTACAGCGATCTAGCTTGAGTGAGTGCGTTTGTGTGTCAGTATGTGAATAAATGCTGAAACAAGAACGCGAGAGCTCGAGTTTAGACGATAAGATGCCTCCATCTCGGGCACACTGAACCCGACGGGTGCCATCTTGCTGCGAGCCGCTTCTTTTTTGCAGGCACGAGCACAGGTGTTAGATTCTGGGACGATGCGAGTCGTGCACTTGTCGCAGATCTTCGGGAGCTTGATGCCTCCCTCTGCTTGTTGCACTTTCTTGGTCTCCTCACGTGTGGACAACGGAGCCTGAATGAACGGAGACACATCCATCGCGATATCGATTGCAGATACTCGGTCGGCAGTGTCGTCGATATCGAAGCCCGGACTCATAACCTTGCGAAATTCGTCGACCGCTGCTGTTTTCAGAGCGTCGAAAGACGAAGGACTGCACGACGGCGCGAATTCGGCACGCTTCCAGCCTTTGGCGGCATGCACATGCTCGGATAGGGCGCGAAGTGCATCTTGTTCAGAACGTTCCTGCACAAGAAGCCTCCGCTCCGTCACAATCGAGCACCTGCATCGATGTGACGAAGGCAGTAACTCTCTGCGCCCCTGCCATGATTGAAGAAGCCGAACCACTACTGTTAAGCTGTTTAGTGTCGTCAGCGATCCTCCACTTGTTGTTTTTGAACGCGACTTGTGCGGAATTCTCGGACGTATTAGGATGCTGTAGCATTACAGCAGACCCTGAAGCGAACGTCGAATGCCACACGGAGTTGATGTGATAAATGATAAGACTGGCTAAGCCTTCGAGTTCGTCGCTGTAAATGTGAACGCGCGACTTCTTTCGTAGAATCGTCATCCATGAAGGTTACCAGGGAACGACATTTCACTACGCTGCGGCCGTAGTTAGTTCCACTAAGCTGAGTGACTATTACTTCTGCTGGACTATCCTTGTACATGAGTACTGGCGAAGAGAGTGGCCCTCTGAATGATGTGCGCTCGTCCTTTGGTGGAGATTCTAAGCGGGCGCCATCGTCGTCCATCTGAGGGGCATTGGATGGGATCTTGTTGTCGTTGACATTGTTCTTAGGTTTTTTCGACTTGTGATCGACGTTAGGGCTTTGATTCTCGGTCGCTTTGGGTCGCTTGTTAGCTGCCGACTGCCTCAGGGGGATCCGCATCCGTTGAGCGCATCGAACCAAAATTTTAGCGAAAAACGAAACAAAAACACGGGCAAACACGAGCCCACTTTTAACAGACGAAACACCCCACACAACAATCCCCATCCCCGTCAGAAACCCGCGCAGCCCTTGTCCCATCATTGCAGCAACGACACACAAATTAACTACACACGACCGAATACAAATACATCATAGAGCACAGACGACACCGACAGGAGCAGATACAGACCGAAGGCCAAAGAGAAAACCGGTCACCGACTGCATCAAAGACGTACTCGATTCCTTTTCTTGCTCTCCTGACTACGTGCGCACTCTTATGGTACTTGCAACGAATAGATTGGAACCCCTGCGGCAGATGCGAGAAGCATCCACTTAGTTCCTTCTTCTTAAAATCCATAGGGCAACTCTTCCGGCTGCATCGATTTGATTTGTTGCTTTATGTGTCGAAAGCCTTGCAGACTCTCAACACAAACCACCTCGAGCAACCATTTCCAGGCGAAGCATATAGGTTTCTACCATGTAGTTCGTCACGAATGCGCCAACGCACTTCATGAAGTGATTGGCTTTTCCTCCTGTTTCTCTGTGCATAGAGTGAGCGAGTAGATCCCTATTGGAAAATGCGTGGATGACATGCTGTCAGTATAATGCGCACACCCTCCCCGATCCAAGTACGCCTGTAGTATCTTAAATGTCTCAAGATATTGCCGAAATCAATTCGACAGTAGTGCGTAACTCATTACTTAAGAACTATTAAAGACACTGCATGGAACTCCTTACACATTAGATATGATTTCCCTCCCCAGTCGTGTACTGCCACACGTTCCAAACTAGTTCGGCTATTATCTGCGGGGCGTGTCTCCTCTGTATTGCAAAAGCATAACTCCGTCTGTATCAACGTCATTCCTTGAAGATGGATCTCGTGGGCCCATTAGTTAGCAGAATTGCTGTGTCTGGACTACTTGATCCTTCTGCTTGAGACTATATATTCGCTGGTAGTTCTCCAAACATAGTCTTTAGCAGACTACTGTTTGGAATCGCTCCCCAAGGCCCAGACTCTCCGGCCGAACTACAGCGGAATATAGGTAATCCACGATTAATCAAATCTATCTTGATAGAGACGACTAATTCGCGTATTACGGGGGGGGTTTGCCAACATACTGACAATCATAAATAATCGAAATCCTTCCACTTTACTCGAAATAGGTAGGATTTCATCATATATTTCGAGACCTAATTAATCTTACGGCGTGATAAGGCCATATCAAGCACGTATGAGAGACATATCTAGATCTACGACAGACCACATCAAGATCACACTCTAGAGGAGATCGCCCTAGAGATCGGAGAGTGCGGATCTGCTAGACTAGATAGCTCAGGAGAGAGCGAAAAGATCGCCCCATTCCAAAAGGGTGCCAAAGAGCATTACATAAACAAAATGCTTTCAGGATCTGAAACAGAAGCTCCAGATCTTTATTGAAGAAGGACCTACCGAAAAAGCAATACAAATAGTCGCTATCTTATCGAACAAAGGAGGCTCGAGATCGCTTCACTAAGTAACATTCGTTCGGTCGCATATGGAAATCGCGTTTGATCTCTCACCTATTCGCTCGACAAGTTAACACGATTCAAAGATCGACACTTGACTCATTTAATATCTTTCGGATAATACGGAGCACACGAGTGAAAAGATGCATTGGGATCCTACGCTATGTGAGTAGAAGAGTGACGGAGTGGTCATTTCAGATAAGTGACCTCATGTTTACATAATTACAGAAATCAAGGCAAATTGGCCCGTCTTTCATAAGTATTGTTTTCTTTGTCAAGCACACATGATTCACGGCCGATTTGCCACAAAGACTTTCAAGATTCAGGATTGTACTCAAGGTCATCCGCATATAGCGTCTGACTTCTCATTTGTGTTGATTGTGTATTGGTCAAGCCCAGCCACAATCCGAAAGTGCATTTATTTGCGACATTTGTCGACGAGAAACCTTTAGAGATGCCTTTGTGCTACATTTGTCACCATCGAATATTTGTACCGGAATTATCCATATTTTAAAAGACGCGAGATACGCGCCTTTCTAGGTAGTGTTGCCACTAGGGACACATCCCCACTTTAGATGTCTTAACTGTGTGTTCTTAATTGGTTCAAGTGGTGGAGAACGATACTGGCAACTAGTGCCACAATTTGGGTACTAGTGTAGTTATAGTAACGCTGGCATAGTGGTGCTTACATTATAGAAACCCTAGAGCTTACCGCTGTATTACATAACGCGCGCTGGTTGTGATCCTAGCCAGTTCACCCCGTAGACCGTGTAATACATACCTGCGCACTCTGGTGTAATAGAGTTTATCCGGGCGTCTTGGCGGGCAAGCGGATATCTCGAGGCACAACATATAGGCTTGCGCCCTTTGTTGATTCATATTTATCAATCTGGTTTATTTCTGATTTATTTGCCGGCTTATAGTTTCTGCTTAGGAATACTATCTGCCACGCCAGGGTTGCACTTATACGAATATTTGCATCCTCACTCTATTGTCTCTAGTATATCTACTTTACGTTATATTAGAGCCTATAGATAGACCTAAAGAATGTCCACTCACGAGACGACAACATCGGGCGGGCCGATACGGAACCCATTCACCCCGAGCCTGACCTTACAGGGGGCCCGAGTTGATGAAAGTCCGGCTGATCTCGAAGGGCTGGGTATCTCCGATGACCCTTCCGGCTTGCAGGATAGCGGACTTCTCGAGTCTCCGAACCCGCGCGGCGCTTCTGAGGCTGATCTTCCCTCTGCAGCTCCGCCTCCGTTTGCCCCGCAGCTTCCTGCTTCGAACCTTTCTCCTATCAGTGAGCGGGATGATGAGTCTCCGGCTCTTACTCCTGTTTTGCGCACTTCGACAAACTTACCTCCACTCCGACATCAAACGGGTCAGGGAGATACTTTAGTCGGGCAGCGCTTGTTTGGTGAAGGTGACGATCTTACGGACATTGAAGTGCTAACTTCGCAGGGAACGGAGGCGCGACCAAGCGCTCCTCCGGATTCAGACATTGTGTATCCAACATCTTCAGCCTCCGCGTGTGATGTTCGCTCGGGCCAGCGACCGGCGAGTCTGGAGCCGGTGAGTCCGCCCATCTTTGACGTTCGAAATCGAAGATACGCTCCCAAAGCTCCTCGCCTTAGGTCTTCTGACAGCGCGACAAGTCGTGCCGCAGATTACCGCACATCTAGTGTAGGTGTAGATCAAAGTCACACCCAACATCAGGGAAGTAGAGATCTGACGCAAATGCCAGAGATACAAATGGAGGATTGGAAGACGATTCTTCTCGAAGAGGCTCGAAGAGAGATCCGCTCCGAGTTTTCAAAGAAATTTGCGGACCAAATGGCGGAATTCCAGCGCAAACAGGACATCCTCGATGATGCGATCGCACGATTTGAGGCTCGGTCCTCTACTGGAGCTCAAAGCCTGCCTGTAGCGCCGAAAATGTCTGCAATAGATTCCACCCTACAATATCCGGGACAGAATGGTGGCTCTGCCTCTCGAGCGCGTGCCGATTGCCGCCATGTGTGGAAGGGCGGTTCGGTTATTCGAAACGACAGTCCGGATTCCAGAAGGGCGGGCGGAAGACCATCCCGAAACGTCGGATATGAGCCAGCTGTGGGCTCTTGCCAAGATCATCGATTGGAGCCGGTCGGCGAGTTTGAAGACCTCCCTGATCCGCCGAACTCGCCATTACAGAACCAAGGTTTTGATCAAAGTTCAAGGACGATTCGAGGCCACCATCCCAACATCCACGGATCGGTGGGCCTGATTGTCGATGCCTATCCGAGTGCTGACGACCGGGACGACCCCGATCGCCTTTACACACCTCTCGAAGACCTTCACACAGAGCGAAGCATCCGAAGTGACCCTTTAGAACACCAAGCCCGACTGGGACCGGTAGTAGTTGAAGGTTCAAGAAGAGTAGACGCCTTTGCGGCGAGAGACTGCGATGACTTGTTTTCAGATGCGGTTAACTCTGGGTTTCCAGTATGGATAACAGGAGAAACGCACCTCGGAAGGCCCGGCGACAACTACTCACTACCCCGGGTTGATTTTCTCATTCCTCAGAATAACGCACAACGAGATAGCAGAAGACTCCTGGAACAGTGTTTGACCCGCACTACCGCTACTTTGAAAATAAAGCGCGGGACTGCTTCGGCGTCCGTCTTGACTTGTCTGCGCGGAGTCTTGCTTGGAGCTGCGTTCTCCGCAGGGCGCGCTACTCGCAGTGAGAGGATGGGGCATCATTTGGAGTTCCCTTCTAAAAAGTCTCTCCGGCTTTGGACAGCTGCCTGGGACCTATTTAAGCAACAAGGAGCAGATGGCCTCTGGTGTAGTGAGAACAGTCCAATCTGCATTGAGCATGTCTCTGCTGGCTACAAGGGCAAGGCGTTAGTGTCACCCGGAAGTGGATCGGAGTATTTGTCTCCTACGGTCGCGCCTTCAGGTATATTTAGGATCCGACACACGCTTACGAAACCTGACGAACTTGGATGGCGTGTTGTCAGACCTCGGAAATCTTGTGGTCGCTTGCCTATTCCTGGACATACAGCGGCGCCTTTCCCACCAGTTACAGGTGGTTCATTCGCCGCACTACGTAGTGACTTTGCCCCGCCAGCCGGCCGGAGCGACCCAGTAGTATCATCTGTACAAGGTCTTGCTCCACAGAATGCACCGAAAGCTGAGGCGGTTTCACGAACTCCGCATTTCGGCACTACGAGCTTACCATCGCACTATCCCCCGGGACTGGCTCCTGAGTCGCCGTCTACTCGCCTGATATACGCGCCAGCACTCCCACCTGGCGGGGTCCCGAGCTTCGGGGCAGGTCATGGAGATACAGCCATCCCGTCGTCTGCGGTTTATCAACCGGCGCGACCTTCGACTTCAGGAATCCGCGGACACTCGACAGCCGCTAGCGCAAGTTCCGCTCTTCCGAAGCCTGGAGTGACAGGACAACTAGCAGGATACTCAGCATTTGTAATGGAGCCGAGTGGACCGCCAGCGAGCACTCATCTATCGGCCAACCAGTCAAGACCCGAGTTAAACCGGTCTGACATCGGAGTTGGTGGGCCCGTTACACCGCCCCTACCAGCACCGAGGCCTATTTCTACTAGGCATAATCTGGAGCAGAAGTTCCTAGGGGAGATTGGCAAGATCAACGCTAAGGAGACCGAGAAGTCCGAAGCATATCTTGTGTTCCAGAACTTTCTGACCTTTACAGAGACATACCAGCCGAAGGGCGATGTGTCTGCCGGAGTGCCCACACCTTCAACGGGCAACTCCAAGAAGATGCTTGCAGCCTTATCGCAGAAACATGCCTTCGGCACCGCCCATAGTAGTGGAAGAGGTCTTCGACGACAATCTTTCAGCTCTTTTCCCACTGGAACTGACCATCCAGAACATGGTCAGTAAGCATATTTCATCACTTGTGTCTGGGTCCGGCGGTACTTTTCAAGCCATTGTCCGCCGCCTTAATGGAGCCGCCACACTTGGAGGGTCTGGCGCCAAGCCGCTGGAGCGACAGGCGCCCTCCATAACCTGTGAAGCAGGCATGTCCCAGGTAGAAATGATGAACGAACGCGAAGCCCTGTGGAAGTTCCTCAGAGACTTCGACTTCACGCAGACTGCTTTCGAGGCCGTCAAAATCGAGTCGAAAGCAGGAAGAGACGCGTGGGACATTGCGAATGCGGTGCCCGGTGACTTAAACAAGGCGTATGCACTGTTCACGGAACTAGAGAAGGGCTGGAGACTTACGTATCGAGGTGTCATCCGAGAAGTACAGTCGCAGAGAAGCTTGCCGATTGGACAAAGGTTCGAGAATGCGAGAGCCAACCGCCTCCAGTGGGCACAGCAACAGAAAGGGCACATCTCCGAGCTGAACCGCCTCTACTACCCGAATTCAGATCCGAGCAGCCGCAACGATAGCAAAGTCTTTCATGCAATTCTTAGACCGCTTCAACAGCAGGGCACGTTCATGGAAAACATGTATAAGACCACGCGACAGGACGCAGCCATAAACGGGCGTGCCTTTGATATTGAGGCGGATCGACGTCTTTCAGAGGTCCTTGAATTCGTCATCAAAGACGCACTTGAGGGTGAGTCAATAGATCCGGATAGATTCTATAGGGAACGACAACCCAAGAACCTCCAGAGTCGCCGACTCAACGAGGAACAAGGCGATCAGGAGGACTACAGCAACGAGTACCAGCGAGGTGGCACTTTAGAAGGGCCATCCCTTTCAGGTGCGGACACCCGAAATAGACTCGACGTCGCAGACCTACTTTGGAGGTCCACAGAACCGAACCAAACAAAAGGAAAGGGCTCTGGTAAGAACAGTAAGAAATGCGGCGGTAACCACTCTCGACTTGACTGTGTTACATTCCACCTTATTACAGCTGCCCACTGTTTTGCGCACACTACTACACCGCAGAACGTGGATTGCCCGACTTGTGGCACAAAACATGGCAGCATCAAGATACGACGCGAGGGAGTGTCGGATCAAGTGTGGATCTGTGCTGATCTGATTGCGAAATGGAGAACTGAAAACGGCGCTAAGATGCCAAATGGCACTTGTTTCAACTCAGTGGACAAGAACCAGCTGGGCTACCTTTTCAAGAAGGCTTTGCAGGCTTTTACTGAGAAGGAGTGGCCCTTTGATAAGACCTTTGTTGAGAACGAAAGAGTCTCGCAAGCGTTACGCGAGGCACGGCTTATGGACCACGTCGTAAACCAGTAAAAGCCCCGAGTGGCACGCTCCAAGGTCAGAGATCTAAAACATAAAATGCTTCAGACGGTGCGACATCTCGGAGGATGGGATAGCAGTCTGACACGAGATCAGAAAGCTCGAGTCTCGAAACAGCAGTCCGAGACTAGACCACCACGCCAGGACCCGACCCAACGGAAGGGCAAGCAAGAACCTGTTGTAGCGACACCGTTCGGACGCGTGACCGACGGGACTTTGACCGAAAAATCCCGGTCGTTTCAGAGAGTGTTTGAAGCTCCGGCTGCACCCCGCTCCCCTACGGTTTCACCACCAACGCCACGATCTCAGCAAGAGTTTCTGATCCCGCCACCTATGCCGTCGGGACACAGATATCGGCGCTTAGAGGCATCCCAAGAGCATGCTGATGCCCTTAGGAGGCGCCACGAAGCCAACCTTTCGATCCCGACAAGGTCACCGCCTTCGTCTACAAACTTCTTGCAGAGGTTTCTTACCCCGCCACCTACGCCGTCGGGGCACAATTATCAGCGTCAAGGTGTATCCCAAGAGCATGCTGATGCCCTTAGGAAGCGCCGCGGACCCGACCTCTCGATCCCGACAAGGCCATCATCTCCTTCCGCCATCTTCTTGCGGAAGTTTTTCACCCCGCCACCTATGCCGTCGGGATGTAACTACCGGCGTTTAGAGGTATCCCAAGAGCATGCTGATGCCCTTAGGAGGCGCCACGAGTCCGACCCTTCGATCACGACAGGATCACCATTTTCCTTCGCCAACTTCTTCTCTCGTTGTCCTTGTAACAAGCGCTGCTAGCGGAAACGGCGAGGGAACACGAACGAAAGAGAGGCCCCTCCGAGTGGAGCTTCACCTGACAGGAGGGCCCGAATGTTTGACGCAGGCCGTCATCAACAAGCCGCCTCAAGGACTGTCGGTGCCGACCCGGAGGACATGCACACAACCGACGATGACGATTCTGTGTCGGGCGTAGGCTGTAAAGTGGTCCGAGACACGTTCACCGGAACTTTGCCAAACGTTGCCACCCCTTTTTCGACGAGCAGATCTACACCAGAAGACTCCTGCTTGGTACATGTGACTCCCGCCCCACAGTCTGGCGACTTCGAGAGCCTTTGGAAAGTTAGCCTGTCTACGAAGGGCATGTTTGAATTTCTGAAAAGGAGCCCTCCTTTTGAGGAAATTGTGGAAGAAGATTCTGGACAACAGATCCGCGGTAACATAGTTACTGTCTCGCTTCTGTTCAACGACACCCAGGAGATAGTGGAATTTTTCCACCCACACGGTAGCAGCATGCTGTTCGCCTTCCAGAAAAAACGAGTTTGGGACGAATGGGTAAGAATAGCTGTCCAAGCTGGCATTTGTGTGGACGTCGGACCTACCACAGTCGAGGACGAAGATGACGTGGTAGCGCACAAAATAGCACAGCTACGATGTGCTCATATCCAGGCAGAGCGCCAGCGCCACTACCGTAATGCTGAGTCCCATTTTACGGAGAGGTTTGGGCTGCGTTGCAGCCCTGCTGATGTTACAGGACTTTACGCGAGTGATGGACCGAGGTTTCGAGGTTCCCTGAACGCTTCGCCTGAGCTTAGTCAAATTGGACCTGGAGGCAAGCGCATCGCCCCAGAGCCATTGCCAAATCGAATTGCAGCAGCAGTAGTATTGCCACGAGATGGAGAATGCCCTGAGTATTCCGTTGTCAGCATTTTGCCAGACTCTGGCTGTGCCGTCTCCAGACACTTATATGGCAACTCTTTGGGAAATCGGGACTATTTTGACCACCTTGGAGTTAAGATCCAACGCGACATGAGCAAGGTCGAGTATCGTGCCCTTGGTTCACCATCTGCAGGCGTCCAACAAGGAGTGCCCGAATACTGTGAAGCATCTCTTGCCTTTGCAGGGTATGACTCCGAGGAGAACTACACTTCCCTTTCAGAAGGGCTCTCAGCCCCGTGCAGCGTTTTGCCATCAAGGTTTCGATATGTTAAAGCGTCAGCAACAATCGAGGATGCTGCTAATGGATCAAGATTGTCATGGCTGAAAGAACCAGAAAATGTGGCAGATCTTGGCGATGCGACAGTACCCGGCACATTTGTGCTGATGCTAATGCCGTGGCTGTATGAACGCGATCGAATTGCTTTAGGAGTAAACGACATGGCGCGAATAGGGTATTGTTTAAACGATACTAACCCGGTCGGCGGCATTTGTGACAAGCTTGGGTGTATTTTGCTCAGCAGGTTGCAGAACCCTTTAACGAGACAGATTGCGCCCCTTTATGTGCACCGACTCCCGCACTGGATTGACAATCCGGTCTTCCAGAGTAATCGACGAGTCCACTTCCCACCGGAGGGCTGTGACCTTTGCGAAACCCGCGAGATCTCTTCCTGCACAGAGGAGAATTTGGATAACATGCAGCAGCCGCAGTATATTCAGCCAGATGAGCCGCTGCCAGTGTTTTGTCGACTGGACAGTCACATCTTAGAAATGTCGAGATATGGCAGATTTTCTGAAATTAGTACAGACGATCCAGATTCGACCTCAGGATCTTTAGGTGCCCTGCGTTCATGCTCTGTAGAAGAAGCGGACAAAGATGTCCCAGAACACGTCAAGAAGGCAGTGGGGGAACACGTCAAGAACGGATCTGATACTGATGAACTTCGGAACGAGTTTGTCCCAAAGTTCTCAGTAGCCTGTGGGGCCTGGCAGTTCCTTATTCTAGTAGTTCAGCTTCTTTACAAAGTGGCGACTCCTATCCTCCGTATTGCAGCGGTGGAGGGGTGCGCCTTTGAGTGGCTACGATCCGCCAAGGTCTGATGCTTTGTTGGATTGGATCACGCAAAGGGGTTTCTCCAGTTCCTACTTCACCCCAAGATGCAGAAGGTTGCCGCACTTGGATATGGTACTAACGTTTACGCGCCGCTGCGGATGTTCCTGGGACTTGTTTTCGCGCCGGCAGTCTATTGCCTTTGGGTCTCATTGGTTTTCTTCAACCTGCAGGACCCTGGATTTGATTCAAAAGTACTAGCAGCAATCGCAACAGGATCAATGGGGTATGACGCACTCGTTGGCCAATACGGACACGAAATAGGCAAGAGCACACATTTGCCGCCTTGCCGCACTAATGGATCCGACGATCTTTCTGGCGACTCCTTGTATGTTGATCCACCTTCAGACGAGACGCAGGGCGTAATCAATTCACTACAGGAGAGTCTTCCGATTGGACGACGTTACAGTGTGCCATACGTGGACGATTGTAACTACAGAGCAGATAACGCGCTCCAACTTCTTTTCCGGCTCATACAATTTTTAGCACGTTGTTGTGCGTCTGGATTTAGCTTTTCACTCAAGAAAATCTCTCTCGCCATCAGAGTTTACGTACTCGGGTGGGAGTTAGATTACGAGCAACGCTGCAGGAGACCAGACCCGCAGAAGGTTGCGTCTCTGGCTAGGATGAAGATGCCTACGACGCTTAAGACGCTTAAGAGCTGGGTGTGCACAGTCAACTACATGCCATGCTCTATCCGCGAGTGGCCCAAGATCCTGGACTTCTTTACCGACTTCATGACTAATAAGAGGCCCATCAAGGAACTCGCATCTCACCCGCGAGCACGAGAACTGTTCAGCCAGGCGCATTCGGATCTGATACGGGCAGTCGAGCTTTGTGAATTAGATGTAGACTCAGCCATCCGCTGGAAAGAGACAGGAGGACTCATACGGTTCGGCATTGACTCATCCAGAGAAGGACGCTCTGTCTTTGCAGTCCAGAAACAATTGCAGAAGCACCGAATTGCTTTTGCCTCACATTGGAAGTTTGGCGCAGAGGACCAGGCGAGGAACGCTAACAGCTCAGGACGAATGGAACTTCTCGGGTTGCGTTATTTTGTCCGAGAAATTCTCCCACGCATCCCGCTGGCCGCCCCAATAGCACTGCTTTACGACTGTTCGTCACTCGGCGTCCGAGAACTACTCACGGAATCATTGGACGTGCGTTCTCAGCGGTCTGCTGCGGCAATGGCAAGCGAAATCCACACCGCCCTTTCGTCTCGAGTTGTGTATCGGGTTCATCGGATTGGTGCATCTTCAAACCTAGAAGATATTGGTAGCAGACATATCGAAAACACGGAGGGTGTTGAGTTACCGGAGTCAACGTTTGAAGAGTGGCGGGACGTTGTCAAGAACCTGTTCTCCCGGGTACGTCCGGTCGGACAACCGCTGCGGACTGTCGCCGTTGTCCCCACTCTTGAAGAGGCTCTCACGCTCCTCTCACTCGAACATCCATTATTACACGCGGATGGTTTGTCCTGGGTAGTCGAGAAATCGAGTCTCGCGCCAGGAATCCCGAGTCTCCATGAAATTCAGGTAGATCCGTACTCTGTCTTCCATCGCGCACGAAATGACAAGTCCTACCATATTTCCGTCGATGTCAGTTTCACCTCTATGGTTTCAGTGCCCGGGGCTCCGCTGGTGCTTCCGCTATCGGATCTTGCGAGGGGCATCCAGTTTAACTGCACGCCTGTAGACAAGAGTAGCCGGGTCCTCCGTCCTATGCTCGTTCTGAGAGACGCCGTTACAGGAGACCAGCTTAAACACGTTCGTGCTCGCATGACGCAGATAAGTGGCATGGCGCAGGACGCACCAGAAGCAACACAGGATGACACCGACAAGCCACAGTATTTGAGGCACAAGACATACAGAAATGCGATTTCAGGAGATGCAACTGAGGAGCAGACTAAAGAGGAAATCGCAGCACGAGAAAAGAGTATGTCTGACACAATTGACACGGCCCAGTGGGAGGAGACCACTTCCAAGACGCTCTCTAAGAGTCTGACGCTGCTTCCTTTCCTGCTGCGCATGATGTTCATCAAAATTGTGCTGATATTCCGAGATCAGGTCTGGGGCCCTGGGCGGCCTTTCCCTACAGTCCAGCTGTGTAAAGTCTACCACCCGTTGGACACGAGAAGCCCTTTCGGTGTGGCTCGCAAGTTTACGCTTCCCGGAGTACTAGACACAGTCAGCCTGTTCCTATTACGAGAAGGCTGCGCCGAAGGCTTTCTGGCGCCTTACCATACGTTTGCAGCGCAGATTGGCGCGCCGTCGTTTCTCAGCTCCATTTTCCTTGCGAAGAGAAAGGGATCCTTGTTAGGGCGATTGGTTGCTGACGCTGCCGCGTTGAGCCGCGCATTGCTCCCAGTATCATGGCCGATTAACATATGCTCCGAAGTTTGGTCTGAGCTGCTTACGGGGTTTGAGGTTGTTACGACCAGCACAGAGATACCGCAGCAACAAGGAGCCATCTGTCTAGAGGACAACTCGACGCAGACTCTTGCTGCTGCTCCTCGGACCCGAGTCACTGACTTGGAAATTTGCGCTTTGAGCCACTTGAGAAGCCTTCTTGAGCGCAAGGGGGTTCGAGTTGTTTTAGTGCATCAGATCAACTGTGTTACGCAATCCGCGAAAGGCATTGCGAAGACGATTTTCGATCTGTTTCCTTGGGCAAACATCTATAGCGACGGTTCGAAAAGAACATTAGGGAGTTGCTATTTGAGATGGGATCCTGAGAACGATGAATTTGGTGTCGCTGGACTTGCCAGACAGCACTATCCTGGCAAATCGGTGCAAGGCTTTGACGACTCACTTCGCCGCCTCCAGCACTTCAAGACTTCCCTGACTAGACTCAGTGATCTAGTGAAGGCGCACAGAAAGACAGATGATAAGGAGGCGATTGCGGTTTTTCCCGCCCGAATCGGCTGCACCCTCGCAGGAGGTGACTGGGAGAGTTATCGCGAGTGTATCCAGAAGTGGCGAGAAGTGGGCGAATCTTTCTCACAATGTTCCATCTGTTCGAAGCCACCAGAGAAGTCTGAGACTCCGATGACGCCTACCGCCTTTGCTTCAAACTCGCAATTAGAAGAGGGCGACATAGCTGACGAGGACAGTGCGGCAAAGGAAGAGAAGTTACTCCCAGCAGCACCAACACCTAACACAGTGACCAAGATCCGATTACCATGCGTACGATTTTCACTACATGTTAGAAGAAAGACAGACGAGCGAGGTGATAACTTGGTTATCACAGTCCCAGACACTTCCCTTCTGCCTCCTTCAGGCTCAAGGTGGTTGCGTTTTAGAGATGATTGGCCGTGCCCAGCGGATCGCGCCTACGAGATTGTCCTCAAGATGTTTGGACACTCCCTTGGGCATCCTAAGGAACATTCATGGCGCGAGTTCAAAGCGCTTCCGAGCCGAGAGACGACGCGCAAGGTGGATGTCTGGCATTCGTGGTCATCTTATTTGCCGAAGAAGGCAAAGCTACATGACCCACAGAACCCGCTCTGTCCAACAGCGGTTCGACTATATGAATGCGATGCATACATACAGTTCAGATGTGGGCGCAGTCTTGCAGTAGGTGTCCCTGAGGTGGGGCCGCCACCGGGACCTCCATGCGACATCCCAGACATGACACTTCCAGGCGGAATTGAGGCCGATCCCAAACTGCTGTCTGAAAAGCTTGACACCTTGCTCGAAGGGGATCACGTTTTTCATGACGATTCCAACACGGATGGTTCTTTCTTCGAGATAGCAGAAAAGTTCGATAAGTCACTTCATCCGGGAGATCTTGGACATACATTCGTGGACCACAATTCACGCGCTTATTGGAACAGGAGATGCGGAGTCCTACAAGTGCGAAGGCGCCTGTAGGTTTTATTTCATCTCTGCCAAGGAGAAGCGGACACCCGTAGTGGATGGAGAGTCGAGCTATACACCTCTAGACGGAGGCCTGTTACAAGAGGACTTCGAGCATGTAGGTGACGCCGATCAGAGCCATACACCTACGGATGACGACCCGTTCGGCGGGCCCCCTGTAGCTGGGCCCGACTTTAAGGAGCTTTCTCGTAAGCGGAAATACCGTATCCGGCGACATGGAGGACCACACTTTTTCCAGATAGTGGGTGATGACTTCCTAGAAGCACGGACAAAAGAAACAATCTATTTGATTTTCTGCCGAAAACCAGTAGACTTCCTTTCGATACCAAGCAACTTTCTTGCTCGACTTGCAGAAGCGCAGAAGTCTCAGCTCTTTGCACGGTTTGCAGCACTTGAAGCGCAGACCCGGCATCCGGACTCTTCTGACGCAGCCATCGCACATGTAGTCAGTGCTTGTCAGAAAAAGGGAAAGTCGGTTTCGAAACGGAAAGCGATGGCCTTCCTTGAGGAATCAAACCGCTATCGCATTTACGCAGGAGCCTTACAGCAGCGAGTGACAGGGGAATGCAAATTCCTCCTTACCACTCTCCTTGAGGCAGACCCATTGGAGTATGAAGGTAAAGAGTACACCCACACATCGACTGCAGTAGCAGTGATTACGCACATTCATGACGACGCGCACTCTAGCCGCGGTGTTTTGCGCTGCTTAGTAATGCGCAGGGGGTTCTTTACTACGGATCTTTCCGCCCTTTGTGCGCGAGTGGTCGAAGCGTGTCTTACCTGTTCGATGTCACCAGCTGCATTTCACGACGACATCCAGACGCAGCCTCGTTTGGAGATGTACAAACACCGAGGCACGGTTCTGTTTGTCGACTTCGTCACCAATCTTGGATCGAGCAGTTTTGGCGCGATCCGAGGGTCAGAGTACACCTCTATCTTTCACGGCCACAGATGGCCGAAGCAACCTCACTTGGGCAGTGCCGACCCGTGACTCAACTGCAGATACAGCAGCGCGGGAGACATTTAGCATCATGCTTTCTACGTTCCAACTTTATTCGTTTATCAGGTGCGATAACGGATCGCACTTTTTGAGGAAATTTCTTGACACCTTGAAATCGCTGGTCTCAAAGGTTGCCCCCAGTCACACGGTTGGCACGTGGCATTCGCCACACTACCTTGCATCCGGGAGTTGGATTGTGGAACACCCGCATGCACTTTTGAGCTTCCTGATCCGGATTTTTCACCTCCAGTCGGAATTCAAGGCTCACCTCAAACGAGATCCAGACTCAGGACATCTCCAAGTCAAGAAGTTGCCTAAGGGATTTAGAATACTTGTCGGCACCCATCGGATTGAGCCCGACTCTATTCCAGAAGACAAGATGCTTCTTCCAGATGATGCAGTTAACAACTCAGAAGAAGTTCATCAGAACGACATCTCTTTACAAGAATCCGAAGTAGAAGTAGAGCCTGGATGCCAAGAGGACGAGTTTGTCGACGCGGTTGAGGATGATCTGTTTGCTGATTTTTCTCTCACCGCGCGTTCAAAGAAGAAGGGTAAAGACCTTGACGACCCTCAGGAGGAGGAAGCTGCTTCGCTCCCTATTAATTGGCATGAGTTTGCTCATCGCGCTTCTCTAGCACTTGCTCGCAGCCCATTGCCTTCTCTTGATGGAGCGTCGACTCTTGAGTGCCATACCGGCTCCAACTTCATCACTACAAGGGAGGAGGTTTTTGAATCGTCACCGTCACAGACGCTTGCAGACGAGGTCTCGCTAGCAGTTCGCCGACGAAGACAGGTCGACTCGATTTACTATGCAAACCGACTCCGAAACCATCATAAAGGGCTCCGTCGTGAAGCTGCCAAAGATGACCTGCGCACTCAGATGGGGTCTATAGTGGTTCGACTACGTGCCAAGAAGGGCAAACTCGAGAGCCGCACGCTCCCACGACTTTTTGTTGTAACACATCGAGGCGCAAACAGTGCATCGATACAACTTTTGTCCGGCACACCACACAAACTAGGTAATCCACAAAGCATCAGAATGATCCGCCCGGTCGAGTTGTCTCATGGCGCGATCATCATGCACCTTTCGAAATGCCTGACCCGACGAGAACTGGCGAAACGTGTAGTAGAGCTTGAGGAGCTCGAAGTATTCCCGCAAGGACAGTATGCGCGTATTCTTGCATCATTTCGCACCGGAGTCGATCGTAGTCTCCCGACACCTACCGACTCGCTTAGTGCGGTCAGCTATAACATTGACGGACTTGCAGCAACCTTCGAGGATTCTAAAAGACTGCAAGACTTCTACTCGGTATTCGACACTTCACCGCATTCCGTTTTTATCCAGGAAACCAAGCTTTCAGCAACCACAGAAACGAAGTTTCGGAAGTTACTCGAAGAGCATTGGGGATCGAAGTATGCAATTTATTTTCGCAATTCAACTACGCGCGTCGGTTATAGCAGCCTTGCAACCTTTGTCCGCCGAGATTTTAGACACCGTTATTGTGGTGATCAGTTGGACTACAGTAGCATCCCAACATCGGGAGGCATCTTGGGTTTTGCAGACCGTGAAGGCCGGTTTGCAGTACTCGAGTTCGATTTGTTTGGAGTTACGGCGCACATCGCCAACATCTACAGTGTCAACTCTTCGGAGGAGCTGCGCCGCTTTGACGTTGCCCAAGCCTTTGATAAGGCGCTTGGTCAGTGGTTTGATACTGCCGCCCCTTCAATAGCCTTTGGAGATTTCAACCGACTTTTGTCACGATGTCACGTTTGCCTGCATAGACGTAACGATCGTGAGACGCCGTCTTGTAGCAAGCGGGAGACGAAGTCTCTTCAAGATAGTTTACTTGGCCGGGCGGCAGCGTGCGTCACACAAGGGGATAGCACTTGGACTTTCCGCTGCCCGGACAGAACGGGTTTTACAATTGACTACTTTGCTGCGAATAAAGCAGCAGTGACACACTTCGAGAAGAGCGCCAAAAGCGATACCGGACGAATCCGAATGCCGTATGAGAAACAGCATTTTTTCCACGTTCCCGGCCTGCGCCTTCGACTTCGAACGACGCGACGAAATTTCGACCACCAGATTCTTTCTATTGATTGCGATAGGGGGACTGTTGACGAAAATGAGACTCCTAGGGGGTAATTATAAAGAGGGCAAAGTATATTTATAGTGGCAGTTTATATATCTTTACAGCGTAAACAGACACTTCCTAGAATTTTAGGTGTACGGGGTTACATTTGTATTATAACACTGCGTTAGTTCTGTCTTGTCAGGAGGCGCAGCAAGTATAGTAGATTTATAGCAGTACAGTGCCTACATTTCTAGTAGTTCCACGTTACCTGTATCTCCATGAGGAGCTGCAGCTAGCATGGTTTTGACCCTTTGTTCATAGAGAACTGGTCTCGCCACACGGACAGTTCTTCTAATTCTCTACCGTGTTCTTCTGACATTCTTTGAAATGGAACGACCTGCCAATCGTACTGCGCCTGATTTGCCTTTCACGAAGTAATATCAAAAAATCAACTGCGCCTTTGATGCGCTACTTCCAGAGAGTCGCGGCATAGTCGAAAAGAGAATCTATGTCGCTCTGACTTGGATGGACTGATGTAATCCTTCTACTGTTTGCTGGTGCGCTACTAATAGTGTATAACACAGTATGACGCAAGGTTGCACCCGTCACGACCGTACACAAGATTCCACGAAGAAAGAGCATCACCAGAACACCAATATTTAAAATACAAAGCACAAAAAAAAAAAAAAAATATATATAACATATCCAGCATACAGGATTGAGAACAAAAAATCGACCCAACTGCTTCTAGGTTTCTGTTAGACTTCGGGATATTCAAGTAGGATATAACATACCAGAAAGTAAGACGATGTGGGGCGAGGACATGCAGTCTGTGACTATTGGGATGACCTCTTTTGTGTCTCTAGTGCTAGCTGCGGGAGTATTTCAAAAGACACCCCGGCACATTCTGTATTTCCCTCCTTCTATCTTCTTGACAATTACGGACTTGTTTCTCCTTTTTGACCATCAGCTTTTCTCTCTTCTGTCCATTGCCTTTTGGTTTGTCTTCACACAACTATGGGATAGGGAATTCCAGTTCCACGAGTCATTTTGCGACTTCGGTGCGGCGACACTCCTGAGTCTCTTCCTTCACAAGGTTTCCACTTGGGTTTTTTGCGCGCCGCGCTATCTGGCGTCAGAGTGCCTGCTCCGCTGTAATCTTTGGGGACGCAGACGCGCTCTGACCAATCCAGAGCCATTTGTCACAAGTCGCATTGTCATCACTTGGAGTAGTTATTACGGTCTACCTTACCCGAGTCTAGCGCAAGCTTACATCGGGATGGCGGAGGATCCGGATGACTCGGACTGTGATCGAGGTGCCAATAATGTGCAGGGGTATGGACCCAACAATCAGGAGCGACACATACCGCCGAGTGAGGAGATGCTAGACTTTGGAGTCCACCAGGACGACCAAGGTGTCGACGGTCACGCGCGCGCTGCTCCTTATTCGTCGTGGCGCATCTCCTTGCTCCAAGAGCACTCTCCAGTCCTCGCCAAGTTCTGGCGCTACGTCGTGCTTTTGGCCCTCGTGGGACGTCAAGCCTCCGAGACAGTACGGAGCAGACACTTCGGAGTGTGTCGACGAGCTACCATTGACTTTCACTGGACTCCTGTTGCCCTCATCAAGCACACAGGACACACGCGGAAGCTGGTGCTCATCCTACGTCCGGCGACTTGGTCAGGCTGGTTCCTTCCAATTGCATCACTTCACGGAGATGCTATGGGATTGCATGCCAGTCTGAGCTTCACTCACTCATGGCGGGATGAGGGCTACCTACATGAGGCGCTTTTGGATGATGCAGAGACCTTCTGGACCCAACACTGGCGCTGAGTCTCGGAAGAAGTTGAGGGATTTTCGAAGAACAATATATCTATAACACAGGGGGGGACAGGGACGAACTGACTCATGTTAGCAATTCCGTATACATATCCATATTTACTACCAAAAGTCCGCTCAATTAACTAATGGCCAAGCATGTTGACAAAGAGAGGCGCTGAGACTATATATTCACTGGTAGTTCTCCAAGCATAGTCTTTAGCAGACTATTGTTTGGAATCGCTCCTCAAGGCCCAGACTCTCCGGCCGAACTACAGCGGAATATAGGTAATCCACGATTATTCTAATCTATCTTGATAGAGGCGACTAATTCGCGTATTACAGGGGGGCTTGCCAACATACTGACAATCATAAATAATCAAAATCCTTTCACTTTACTCGAAATAGGTATGGTTTCATCATATATTTCGAGACCTAATTAATCTTACGGCGTGATAAGGCCATATCAAGCACGTATGAGAGACATATCTAGATCTACGACAGACCACATCAAGATCACACTCTAGAGGAGATCGCCCTAGAGATCGGAGAGTGCGGATCTGCTAGACTAGATAGCTCAGGAGAGAGCGAAAAGATCGCCCCAATCCAAAAGGGTGCAAAAGAGCAATACATAAACAAAATGCTTTCAGGATCTGAAACAGAAGCTCCAGATCTTTATTGAAGAAGGACCTACAGAAAAAGCAATACAAATAGTCGCTATCTTATCGAACAAAGGAGGATCGAGATCGCTTCACTAAGTAACATTCGTTAGGTCGCATATGGAAATCGCGTTTGATCTCTCACCTATTCGATCGACAAGTTAACAAGATTCAAAGATCGACAATAGACTCATTTAATATCTTTCGGATAATACGGAGCACACGAGTGAAGAGATACACTTGGATCCTACGCTATGTGAATAGAAGAGTGACGGAGTGGTCATTTAAGATAAATGACCACATGTTTACATAATTACAAAAATCAAGACAAATTGACCCGTCTTTCATAAGTATTGTTTTCTTTGTCAAGCACACATGATTCACGGCCGATTTGCCACAAAGACTTTCAAGATTCAGGATTGTACTCAAGGTCATCCGCATATAGCGTCTGACTTCTCATTTGTGTTGATTGTGTATTGGTCAAGACCAGCCACAATCCGAAAGTACATTTATTTGCGACATTTGTCGACGAGAAACCTGTAGAGATGCCTTTGCGCTACATTTGTCACCATCGAATATTTGTACCGGAATTATCCATATTTCAAAAGACGCGAGACGCACGCCTTTCTAGGTAGTGTTGCCACTAGGGACACATCCCCACTTTAGATGTCTTAATTGTGTGCTCTTAATTGGTTCATGCTAGGAAGAAACTATCATCCAGACTCAAAGTTGCTTACTTTCATTTGTGTAGTACTAAATTCTTACCCGGTGCTCCGGAATGGTTACCGTTTCCCTAACGTGATGTAAATTTATAACGTGCCACCTATACTGTGACCCGAAGACCACAAGGCGGCAGAGGTGTGCTGATTCCACCCGAGTCATTTATTTCATTCTTCAGATATCTCATGTGTAGTTATTCGCACATTAGAAGCACCCCTACTTTTTTCGCTCGGGTGTGCTTCTTTTAGGTTGCTAAATCAAAACCCCCCGCAGGGGAAAGCAAGATGGTGAGTGGCCACTTGCCATTATAATTAATAACTCATTAATTATTAATAATTTCTTCAGAATTCTTTTCAAGATATGTGATCAAAAATCTAACGACCGAAGTCGCTAGATGCTGCACGCCCCGGATCCTCCCCAGGCATGGACGATCTTGCTCTCATACAAAGTAAGAAAGTAGAGGGCCACCTTTTCACTTATATAGCCAGCTACTCTCTCGAGTGTAATTACCCTCCCGGTAATATAAACACAGTGCTTCCGTATGGTCATTTTCTCCCCGTGATGACCCTTCTTTCTTCGCCCCTTACTCTTCCACGTCTGCGCCATTCTCTTCGTCGTCCTCGTTGTTCATCTCGGCGCTCTGTCCTGCAGGAGCGGCTGCGGCCTGACCTTCCGCCTGTCCATTCATCAGCACGGCGCTGCGGTTCTGCTGCAGCATGTTGAGGCAGTGCTGAGCGTTGTGGCCGGTGAATGGAGCAGCAGGCCCAGCTTGCATGTTCGGGCGGGGCGATTCCTCCTTCTCCCGGATTCGTTCCGCCAATTTGTGTTGGACTTCCACCGCGACGAAGTGGTAATCGTCATTCATATCCTCCAGCTCCTGCTTCGCCCCATGCGCATCATCTGGAAGAGTAGGCTAAAAGATGAATGATATAAAACACGATAGCCAGTGAATCACTATACCAGTGGAGGAAGATCAATGATGTCCATCTTCTAAATTCATCTAAAGAATCTAAAGAGCACAGAGGCAACCGATTTTATTACATGTCTCTCATGTAGAATATAGGTTAGCCAAAACAGATTACCAGTTGGGAAATAAGTAGTAGCACCATTATCCAGGAAGTCGCTCAGGCGGGCAATGGCGTCAGCCATGGCCCAATGAACAAACGAGGCCAGAAACTTGCGCATCGCAGTGGCCAGTTCTTCAGGCACGGAGTTCATACCAGACCAAAAATCCGCAAACTCGTCTGCCGTCTTAGCCTGGTGCTCACGCTTCTCATCCACACGTTCGAGGCAGACGGCAAAACAAGTAACCACCAAGCGACACGCAGTATGGTACGTCACGACTTGCTCCTCCACGAAGTTGCTAAATGTTGACACCCGTCATCATCTTACTTCCATAGTAATAACTTTCCTGCTATTCTACTAATCTCATTACGGTGATTCATGTTAAATCGTTCGGCTATGAGTGTGGGGATCTATCTTTCATTAATATTAATACTTAAATGCGCTTGCTCCCTAACTGGAAGTGAGCACTAATTTGCATTATGGTCATTATCTCCGTTCTAGTACCAAGATTATAGCTTCACTGTTCTAGGATAAGGATGAAGATCAAGATCATTAGCATGCAGATCACTACGCAAGGCCATCACAGTAAGGACTTGACTAAGTTCGCCTGCTCCTCTATTTACATAGCCAAAGACGGCGAACAGATCAACCATCCACTTACCTGGTGACGCTCTTACGAGCTAGGGACCTAGAGACTTTTACCCTGATGCTGATTGATCTAAAAACCTCTCACGTCTTTCCTTACAGGTATAAAATTAGTTTGGGTTTGAATAAAAGGCAACCGTAGCCATCTTCATGGGTTTACTGCGGTAAATAAGTGGCGACTTATTTCTGGTGCTCCTTCATTCGATTTCGGTTAAGAAAAAGCACCAACATTCTAACTCTATACCTTGAGCCGTTTCAACTACTTTTCCTTCTTCGTTTTTCCTCATTCTTTTTAGTTCGCCTCATGAGTCTGAAACTTACCGGCGGGCTTAAATGTTCACACTATAAGTCTCGCACTTTTTTCAGTTTTTTAGAGTACGTGCGTAGAGCTAAACAGTGGAAGCATAGAGTTTTTTTGTCCGTTAAAATCAAAGACATTATGGCCATACGATACTGCTCGACGTGCTTACTTCTGTCAAGACGAGGGAGAGAAAAATTTCTGTGCACGAGAATGCAAGAGAAAGTGGAGACGAAAACGCAGTCTGTCCGCGCGCGTGAAGAATCTGGACGAGCGCACGAGATGAGGCAACAGCGGTAAGTTTGTAGTTTAGTCTTTACTTCAATACTAAGCTAGCCCCATCCTTTTCCCCTCCATCCTATCACTGACAGCGAAGAAATTGCAAAAAGGAAAGACACAGCTTAGCCCCGTTAGAATTATGCATCGCTCATTTATTTCTATCATTTATTATCTTATCTTTCTCCCATTCGTTTCCTTATCAATTCTTCGCTGCATCCTTCAAAGCGATTTAAACGTAGTTCTTTCCTCACAATTCTGCAAGTTTTCAACGCTTGCGCTCGTATGGAAAATCGAAAAAAGTTGCGATCTAGTATAAATAATTCTGAACCACTGCAGAGATCAAGGATAAATAACGAAAAATCTAAAGAAAACTGGACCCCAAAAACAGGGGGGAACAATCGCAAATTTGCGATTTTCGAACTATCTTTAACTTTTTTTTTACCGTGCTTAGTCGTTTAAAATATAGAGGATAGATAAGTCTTCCTTTCACACCTCAACAACAGTAAAACTCTTCCCTTCTCGAGCGAACCCAGACGTTGAGTAGAAAGAAGAAATCCGAAAAAGTGGCGGCGTTTACGTGGAAAACGATCCCGGTAGAGGCGCTGCCGGATTTACTGATAGAAATTGGCACACCAGGCCAGCAACTACGCCGAGCACATGGGAACTCCAAACAACGGAGTGGCTTACTCAGCGCGGCGCTGGCTGCTGGCACGATGGTAGATACGGATAACAACGCTCACGAAGACACGTCCCTCATTCAGCTGGGCAACATCCTCGTAGCCTTAGGTTTACAAAAAAGCAGAAGGTCGAAGCGATCGCAGCACACCTTGCACAAGTTCCCGCTCTACCTGCTATTCCTCCGCCGCCGGCCCCACAACAACAGAACACAGCAAGGGCCGCAAAGCCGATCTTGATGACGAATAAGTTGGAGTCTTACTGCGATATTCGGAAGTGGGAACTGTACGAGGACGAAATCATGGACATTGCCCGCATGCTTGACATCGACAAAGCGTTGGCCGATCGTTATCCAGCCAGTCAAGCAGCAGCGAACCCAGCTGCGATCACCGAACAACAACGATAGGATTTTGTGACTCTGAGCAAGGCCATGAAAGATGGCCTGAGCGAAGGTATTCGAGTGGCAGCGATGCAGGAAATCAGAGGCGCGCAGATTGTAGACGAAGCGCGGGATGTGCTGAACTTTATCTCGGACAAAGTTCACAGCCTGGGCGCAGCTCAGCAGCAGGTCGAATGGGGAGCGTGCAAAAACCTTTCCGGGCGAAAATCTGGAGCATCGTTGCGAGACTTCACCTACAAGCTGCGCAGGATTGTGCAAAGGATGCCCTCCAGATTCCCTCAAGGGATTGCAGCATAAACAGAAATCCGAACCAAGCTAATGCACAACATCGATACGACACAGGTCGAAGCTAGGACGCTGGTGGACGCGGTCGAGAGCCTTCCCGTCACCGATGCCAGAGGCAGCGTGGAATTCTTGGTTGCCGAACTTACGAAGAGGCTCGCCAAACGTGAAGGCGACTCGGAAACACAAGCCCAAGTTTTCGCGGCAGAAGTCAAGTCGGAGACACAGTGGGAAACTGCGCTGTTGGCTGCAGAAGAAAAGCACAAGAAGGAAAAACAGCAACTGCAACAACAAAAAGAAAATGTGACGCAAGCCTTATACACAGGGAAAGGCTACTACCAGCAGTGCAACAAGTTCTGGACGCCACGGCCTACACCTTACTACAACTCCTATGGCTATAGCCGCTCCTACAACAACTACGACAAGGGCGCTGGCAAGCATCAAAAAGGGAAAGGCTATCAAGGTGCACAAAAAGGCTGGAACAACTACGGCAATCACAAAGGCGGCAAACCGTGGAACGATGGAAAGCAGGGCGCCGACAACTCCAACACCAAGAACAGCAAAGGGAAGAACCACAAAGGCAAAGGTGGAAAGAAGAAAGGCGAAAGCAAGTACTCCTCTAAAGGTCAGAAAGGGGGCGCTTACGGCAAAAAGCCTTGAGAAAACGTTTTTGAAAGTTTTGAATCTTCTACTTGGTGGTCGGACAATAACCAACTGGAAGATGGTAATTCTGCCCTCCCCCTCCCCAAGAACAACAAGAAAAGCAGGAAATCGAAGACGCACAAGGACAAACTCTACACGAAGAAGATACCTGCTTGGGTCTCGTACACCACAAGAGCGATGATTCGCAAGGTCATAAAGCAGGCTGCAAACAGAAGACGGAAAGCGCGCAAGAGGAAAGTCAAGAAGGAGAAAAAGCCGAATTTAAGCAGCTTCGAAAACGAGACACACGAGGCGCACATAACGGAAAAGGCGCCACAGTGTGGTGCTATTGTGGATAGTGGTAATAAGGTCCGAGGCTGGGCAGGTTCTCAAACTATTTGCCAAAGGCCAAACTTTTGACCAAAGGCCAAACTTTTGAAAAATCTCAAATCTTTTACCAAAACCCAAACTTTTGAAAAAGCCCAAACTTTTTGCCAAAGCCCAAACTTTTGCAAAGCCTCGAACTTTTTGCCAAAACCCAAACTTTTGCAAAGCCCCAAACTTTTTCCAAAAGCTCAAACTTTTCGCCAAACCCCAAACTTTTGCCAAATGCCAAAACCTTTCCCAAGTCCCAAACTTTGCCCAAAAGCTCAAACTTTTCCCACGTCCTAAACTTTGCCCAAAAGCTCAAACTTTTGCCAAAGCCGAGCCCAAACTTTGCC
>CAJINU010000082.1:69325-294694 GCA_905178165.1 Amoebophrya sp. A25
CACACCCACACACCACCACACCCACACACCACCACACCCACCCACCACCACACCCACACACCACCACACCCACGGGTGGGCTCTTCTACCCACAGCCCCACTCAGTTCCACCCGCGTACGGGTTTGCCCGCCCACAAACGTGCCGGGCGTGCTTGTTTCAATTGCCTAACGACATGGCCGGCGACTTGTAATGAAAAGCGCGATGGGCGCTTTAAGGCACGTCTAGTAGTACTTGGTGATCGTTGGAACAACAATGGGAACCAAGAACTTTATTCTCCCACCGTAACACAAGTTTCGAGCCGGGTGCTACTGGTGGAGAGTGCAGCACGCGGCTGGCATGTGATGCCATATGATGTCTCGAGCGCATTTATCCGCGCCCGCATCGATCAAAAAGTAGCGACTTTATTGCCTAAAACTTGGCGTGACAGCGAACATTACGACACCGGAGCACGCATGCTGCAACGAGCATTATACGGACCCCCGATGTCTCCAAGACTGTGGCGCCACACATATTCGAGCGACTTAAAAGGCCCCAAGTTCGAAGAAAGCGACTTACGTCCGGGGCTGTATATCCGACGAGATGCGACGGGAGAAGTCGAATATATGCTCTCGGTCTATGTCGGCGACTGTATCCTTGCAGCGAAGACGCAAGAAAAAGCAGAGGAAATGCTGAAGCAATTGCACGAACTTCATCCGCTTACAAGAATTCAAACAGAAGCGACGGAAGATGCTGAAGGCGATAGCGGCATCAAGTTCGACACGTTGGGCGCTGATGTATTTTATTCGGCCGAAGCAAGGAAAGCTTCGACTACGATGCCGAGCTACATCGATAAAGTTTTGAAAGAATTTGGCATGACAAAGTGCAAAACAGCAGAAACGCCAGGGTTTGACGAAGCTAGTTTGTGCGATGAATCGCAGGCAAAAGTTGAATTTAATCTACGACAAGTTACAGGAAGTTTGCAGTGGCTGGCTACCATGTGCAGGCCGAACATTCAGCAAGCTACTAACGCTTTGGCCCGCGTTACAGCACGAGAGACGACCAAGGCTACAGTGGCTGCTTGCAAGCACGTCACGCAGTACCTACAAGGAACAAAACGCGAGGGATTGGCGTATTCCCCTCGACGAGAGCAAGAGTTCGCAGATATTTCCCAGTCCTTGGCACAACATCCTGAGAACCTCCTAGAGCAGGGTAAGGACAACAAAAACGCAGAACAAACTACCACACCCTTCAAGCCTATTCAGTCATTTGCGGACGCTTCTTCTGCCTCTTCGATAGAGCTGAAGTCGATTAGTGGCATTGTGGCTTACCTTCGTGGCATGCCGCTATTTATGTTGGAAAAGCAGCAAGCAAACGGCCAGAGCAACGCCAACACGCGAGAGCGAATTCATAGCACAAGCAGACTTACTGTCTTTTTCAGAGGATGTTCACTCGATCAAGCGACTCCTTGAAGGAGGAGACGAAGCGAGCAGAGACTTGACGAGCGGACCTCCTTGGTGCGATAATCGTTCGGCGATTGTGACGATCAAGAAACCTACTTTGGCTGATGTGCCCAAGAAAGCGCGACACTTGGCATTACGTTTGGCGCAGGTGCGTGATAACGCAGCAAGGATGTGTTTTGTGCCGACTGAGTATCAAAGAGCTGATGCACTCACTAAAGGAAGTTTAGGTGCTTTAGCCTATAAAAACTTACTACACGTTAACAACCTAAAAAGATACACTAATCCTGAAATAGATTGCATTTCTTACATGGTTGAAATTCGTGGCACTAGTTCGAATTTTGGCTGCTATCTCATATGAAATAAAAAAGCGCCAGTTCCTAATTTTTTGTAAAATACGCAGACGCCGCATCGGTTGCGTATGCCCCCTATCGGGGAACTGCGTGGCTCTTTAGAGGGGTCGACCGATGGCCACGCTGGGGAAGACGGCCAAGCGTTCACCCTGTCCACGCCTTTCCCCCAGCAAGAGTAGGAGTCGCCTGCCCGTCTGCCTTTTCAGTGCAGCACCAGCGCCAGAAATGGCGCGGGAGAGCAGGGGCCAGCAGACCGCTGTGGGCCCTGGGCTTCCCCTGGGAGATCGCTGGCCATCTCCCTAGCTGCATTAAAAGGCGACAGAACATTAGGCATTAACTTGAAATGTTCTAACATTTTTCAAGGGGAAAAAAAAGTGCTCCAATGGGTTTGAAAATGGCGCGAAAAGGTGCCACTTTCAACCGCATTAGAACTTTTTTTTTCGACACCGCAAAACTCCTGACTCTAATGCGCGTGAGCCTAAAAAAGTGGGCATTTTTTTTCTAGCAGGACTAGAAAAAAATGCTCTAACAATTTAGGCTCACCACAAGCAGCACTAGAATCGGGACACTTTTGATCGAAAAAAAAAGTGTTCTAATGGGTTGCAAAAGGTGTCACGAAGTGGCGCCTTTTGCAACCCGTCGACGCCGGCAGAGACTAGTGCTTTTTTTTGTGTCATATCTCATTCATTAAAATTAGTGCGTAAGTCGAATTGTTTTGATCTTTTGACTTTCCAAATTACTGATTACAAGTGACACACTTCAGGATAAACGTTTTAGCGTGGTGAACTAGAAAACTCCCTCTCCACAGAAGAAAAGGGGGAACGTTGACACCCATCATCGTCTTACTTTCATAGTAATAGCTTTACTGTTATTCTACTAATCTCATTGTGGTGATTCATGTTAGATCGTTCGTCTATGAATATGGGGATCTGTCTTTCATTAATATTAGTACTTAAATGTGATGGCTCCCTAACTGGAAGCGAACACTAAATCTCCGCTCTAGTACCAAGATCATATCGTCACTGCTCTAGGATAAGGATGAAGATCAAGATCATAATTAACAAGCAGATCACTACCTAAGATCATCATAATAAGGATTTGACTAAGTTCGCCTGCTCCTCTATTTACATAGCCAAAGACGGCGAGCAGATCAATCACTCACTTACCTGGTGACGCTCTTACGAGCTAGGGACCTAAAAACCTTTACCTTGATGCTGATTGATCTAAAAACCTTTCATGTCTTTCCTTACAGGTATAGAATTAGTCTGGGTCTGAATAAAAGGCAACCGTAGCCATCTTTATGGGTTTACTGCGGTAAATAAGTGGCGACTTATTTCTGGCGTTCCTTCATTCGATTTCGGTTAAGAAAAAGTGCCAACATTAAAATAGTCAAACAGATCTTGGAATGCCTCAGCGCGACGCGTCTCAAACGCCTGAGCAGCGGCCAGCAGCGTGTCCGTGAACTGTTTCGTGTCCAAATCATGGGCCTTGTCCGCCAGGGTGAGCATCTTGCGCTTCAGCTGGCCGTTCGCCAGAGGAAGGCCCACCTCACGTTTCAGCGCGCGGCTCTGTGTGTTATGGGGATTAGGAGACTCATGATGAACAAAACATGATGTAAATCATGATCCTGAAATATATGACCACCGAAATGGAAATCAATGAAAGACTAATGCTCCTTCCTTGAAAAAACGATAAGGAATGTTCACAAACGAATCTACATGGGTCCCGTTTCTGTCTACTCCTCCGAATCAATACTATAACCAATCAGCCGAGCAATAATTTACGAAGTACCTTGAAACCACCCGGAACGAGCACCAAGTTGATCAAGTAGTTCAATCCCAAGAAGCAGGGGTCGGCAATCGTGAGGCTCATGTGTGTAGCCAGGTGGTTGAAGTACTGCAAGACCTGCGCGTTCACAATCAGGCACGGGTTGCGTTTCAAATCACCACCGAACAGCTGCGCGACACAGATGGTCATCAGCTCAAGCAACAAGGCCACACCACCGGAGGGGAGCGCCTCATGCATTTCCAGAGGAGCAAGAGCGCACGCAGCCTCTCCAGTCTCCATCGCGACACGGGAATCCTTCAGGCGAGACTCGCGGATTCCCTGAGTGCCAGCATCCAGCATCTGGTTGTTTTTTTGGAAAGTATAAGACCGGAAAACTGCAAGAAGATAAATCCCCTAAGTCTCTCCCTGATTTGGATATATTCAAGTATAAGAGAAGACGTTCGAGATGAAAAAGTTTACTAGAATCTTTGATGGGAGCTAGATCATCGATCTAAATTGAGCAGAAGCACCGCGTCGATGGTCTCGTGATGGAAGATTTTCAGCAGCAGGCTGGTGCCCGGTTCATTCACCACCAGCATAGTACGCAAGTCAGCCAATTGTTGGAGTCCAAGAATGGGATCAGCACCGATCGAAGCAGTTAAAAACTCCGCAAAGGTTTTCAACGAATTCAAATTTTGAAACTGGGTCCCATTGGTATCCATCCTGATAAAAGAACGTGAAAGGAACATGATACCAATATACAGAAACTAGTATGAGTTTGCTACTCCCTCACCTAAAACATAAGACACATCGCCCAAACTCGTGCCGTGCAACTTTAATCGTATAGTTCAAGTGAGAAGATGGAAGCTCTGACACACCAGCAACAACTTCAACTCCAAGCACCGAATCCATAAAATTGGAATAAAAGTCCGGACTCTCTCTAAATGAGTAAGATCATCAAAAATCAGCGCCACACTTTCACGGACAATAAGCCACGGCTGTTGTCCTGACTGTTGCCTTTGACAACACCACCCAAGAACGCCTCCACCGCGCATTCCTCCATTTCAGCTTTGCGGTCCCCGAGGGTCGAACGTTTCGCAATATCGTCGATTCCTCCGATCAGGTTAGCGGCGGCGGAGGGCGTGGCTTGGCTGATGCCGCGGACCAGGATGGAGCTCTGTTAGATTTAGATGAAAATATATGAGCACACTTATCAGGATGAACGTGACCTACTCCAGTTCTAGCAATTCATGACGTTAGAAACTTTCAACGTGCATCGTTTCCTCATTTAGATTCTCAGGAAGTGCTCAACTATAGAAGTGCTTCAAAGCAAAGTAGGAAAGTACCTCCATCAACGTAAAATCATCACCAGCAAACTCGTCCAAGGTGGCAGCCTTCAGCAAGTTGCCAATGCGCGTCCCACTCACAGCGCTCGCAATCTCTTTGGCCTTGGTCGAGAATCGCGGCATACGCATTTGAGTGCTTTGCTGCTCTGGGCAACGCAGCTGCGGAGGAGGAGGATGCAGAACTGCGGCCACAACAGCACTCTGGGAGCGGCGGTAAACGCGATAGAGGGCGCGCAACGGAGCGATCACACGGGGACCATCCTGCAGCTGTGTGGTGTGATTGTAGTTGTAGATGAGAAACTTTATAGATTTTGAGGAGGGCGCGAACCTTTAGAAATCTTCACCAAACAACGAAAGAGAAACTATGTCGCATTTGCAAAGAGTTCCACCCACTGACTTGTAGAACAAACAATAAGACCACTAGGATCCATCAGTCGCCACACTCGTAATAGATATCTCTAAGCAAGTAATGGCCTACAATTATTAAAGAAAAAACAGGCACCGCAAGCAAGACCTGACTGGCAATCAAGCGGGCCGCCTCTCCGCTATCCTCGCGCTTCAGTTGGCGTTTCGGGCGGCCGTTTCCGGCATTGCCCTTACCGTTTCCCTTTGCACCAGAATAGGGCCCCGGACGTTGCGACATCTTTGCCAAGTTGTTGATCCTTATATAAGGGCAGAGCTGCTGTGATTTTCGTTCAGATCCTGAGGTCTTTGAATGCTTTCTCTCGATTTTCGTTGGCTAATTTGGGATAAGCAGGCTGGTAGGATGAAAAATCAAGATAGCTTCTGGATTGTGGAAGTAGACCCGTACTAAAAGACGATGAGAAACTTTTCTAAATCAAATGCGCAACAAGTACAAACACAGTAGAAACGTATATACTGCAAGAAAATCTAGACCCATTTTATCTAAAAGATTAGCACAAGAAAAGTGAAAGAACTGCGCACGCACCTGGATCCTTGTGATGAACGCTAGAAACCCACGAAAAAAAGATCTGGTAGGCACGGACTAAAGCACGGCTGATTTTCCACAAGACCAAGAGAAGAACATGATCGGAATCTCATCGCACCGAGCTTACAGCGAATGCTTTTAATCAAGATTACACGAAGGTAGGCACAGAGGGAAAAAACTAGAAAGGTCTTTCAGTCTAGTACCAGAGCAAGATCTTTAGATTACGACACACACGTAAACACTACTGGCATAAAGCTATCTAGATAGCAAGGCGCAAGAGTTTTTTACATACTGAATGGTGTACAGAGTGAATGAGTTACAGATCATAGCATCACTTTGTCAGTGTTTGATCGGAACTCCGCCGCTTCAAAAAACTTTCGCCAAAAAATCATCCGGAAAAAATCACGGAAAAAAATCAGCCGCAAAAAACTGCCCACGTTGAACACCTCTACGCATCTCCGCTTCTGGTCTGGCCGAGTGTATCAGAGACTGTTAGTTTCAATAACTGACCGAGGCCCCTAGACTCAAAAACGCCCGGAGCATAGGTTTTTTCGTTTTTCTTCCAGTAGAAAACTCCGAAGCGTTACACTTCAACCAAAAGAGTCCAGGTATATAGTAGATTTTTTAGCGCTGATTTTTTGTACATATTTTTTTAAATTAGTTCTTCGCAGTGGATTTTTAATACAGATACTTTTTAGTACACATTTTTTCCGTGATTTTTTAGCTGTAGTTTTTAGATAATCGCTTTTTACTGGTAATTTTTTACTGATAATTTTTTTGCGCGATTTTTAGGGCTATTTCTCGAGGAAAATCTATCGGCGCACTATGTTGCATTTTAAACCAGTACTAGAAGCGCAGCACTTACATAGATCCACGCACTAAATCAGCTTGCTCACTTAAACCCATGCCATTGATTTCAATACTAGAAGAATGCCTTAGCTTTGGTTCCTGTACTGATTAACGCTATACATGTAAAACTGTACAGAGTAAAGATGTATCCAATTCTATGCATGTAAATTGTGAGCCTTAAGATACTGTCTTGATCTCCCCGGAGCGAATAATCCAAGAAAAGCGCCCACAACTTCGGCCGATTGATTTACCACTGCATGACCAACAAACCAGCCTACTCATCTTCGTCAGATGTTACAAGTTCCCAACTACTAGGAAAAAAAACCCGAAAACCTCCAAGGTGCCCGCGCATGTTTGGCAGTTTAGTGGCGCAACCTCTTGACGCCACTAAACTGCCAAACTCAGCCACCAACTTAGTGGCCCAAGTTTTGGGCTTTAGTTTCTTGGGTTTGGCACTTTAGTCGCGGCGAACACCCCGACCAAATGGCCAAACTCGGTCCACTATTCGTCACTATCCGTCACAAATCTCCCAGCGAACGCCACTAAACTAAGAAACTCAGCAAACTAGATGCTATTTCGCACATAGTTTCCTGAGTTTTGTAGTTTAGCGGCGTTCGCCGGGATATTAGTGACGAATAGTGACGAATAGTGGACTGAGTTACACCGTTTAGCCAAGCGGCTAAACGGTGAAACCCAGTAAACAAAAATAGTTGAATGAGTTTGGCCAATTAGAAAAGAAACTAAATGCCCAAACCCAAGAAATTATGTAACAAAAACCGCAGCGCGCCAAATGCTCAAAACCAAGCAGCCAAACAACAAAACCAGAAGCACCACGAAACCGCCAAACTCAGGCCACTAAATGACGAAAGAAGCGCCGGCCGGTTTTAGGTTTTCGGGTTTTTTTCCCTAGTAGTTGGGAGCAAGTAATCAACAGAATACCGCTACCAAAAAGGTGACGGCCCTAGCGCCAAAGAGCGCCAGTAGCAGCGGCTCGGGGGCACTCAAAGCAGTACCGGGCACAAAAAACGCACGCACCTGGCGGCTCTGAGCCTCCAGTCGTCGGGAAAAGGATGGAAGGCGCACCAAGGAGGCGTCGAGAAAGGATGGCCCAAAGGGCTGGAGGTTCAAAGTGACCTTGTCCCCCAGCGGGGGGACAGCGCCTGCTACTGCCGAGGGATTAGCCGCGCACCCGAGCCAAAGCGCCCCGGGCCAAAGCGTCCGACGCGAAGAGCGAGCGCCTGGAACTTCGCGGGTGCCGGTTGATCGACTCGTAGGGCGACGGTGCACGAACACCGGCCGAGCCGCGAGAGGGGTTACGACACCCGGACGCTGGTGCGCAGCTCTCTCTGGGGAGGTAAAGGCCTCCCGCCACGCTCCGTGGCAAACTTATGGGCCGTAGGTGCAACGACCGGCGCCGGCAAAGACCTGGGTCTGCCGGGCCAGCCTACTGTGCTGCCACAGCGTTAAAAAGTATAACTCACCAGTAGACTTAGGATCCCCGGGGGTTAAGTCTCCAGTTTGTGTATGCACTGGAGGAGCTTGCGGGGGGAGTGATTATACTAACTGGTGAGTTAACTTAGGTGAGAGAAAAGAGACGCTCTCTGGAAGGTTCCTGGACGACAGTCGACGAAAAATCCTCCCAGGGGCCAGCCAAGCCTATTTGCAAAAAATGGCGACTGCTACGCCACTACACGTCAGCCAAGCAGAAACGGAGCACGGCAAAGACTGCCGCGAGCTCCATGGCGCGGTCTGCAACTTCGTCAATCGGGTCCGAGCACAACTACACTTCGAGACCTACGGCCAAAAGCTACCACTCGAATGGGGGCAGCTGATAGCTGCCGAGAAGCTACAGCCGGCAGCGGTAGCCAAGCGAAGGAAACAAGCCACCGCCTTGCTCAGGCGTCTGAAAGCGCAGACGGAGCAGGCAAGTGCAGACCTAATAAACGCTACGGCGCCGGAGCACCTAAAAAGGGTGCTACAGACAACCAAAACAGGGAACGTCATCGCAATGAGAAAACTCATCGCATTGACGGGCCACCCGGACACGTCACTACCGGGCGACATCCTCCATGGATTTCAAACAGTAGGAGAGTACAAGAGCACTGGCCTTTGGAAGGCAGGCGTCAATGCCGCGGAGGCAAAGGGCCTCCAAGAATTCTATAGCACAAGCACCGCGGTAAAAATCCGCGATGCGCCCCCGAAGGGGTTCCCAGAAGAAGCCCTCCGGCAAGTCCTCAAAAACATTGAGGCAGGCGCCCAGCTGGGCAGATGCAAAGAGATCAACCCAGCGGGCCTCAAGGTCATGCCGGCGCACGCCTTCCCAAAGGTCGAACCAGAGAGGGGGAGGGCCCGCGTGATAATCGACGAGCGGTGGAAAGACGACTTCTCAAAAATGTCGGAAAAGGCGAGGCTCCACGGGACGCGAACGGTCCTGGAGATTGTAAAAAGCTACATGGCGCCTGCAGGCGCCGAGGGCCTCACCCTCCACGCGCCGGCGACACAGTTCGCCACAGATATCTGCGGCCAGGTGGCTAAAGAGGTCGCAGACTTCCGCGCAAAAACAAGCGCAGGCGAAGCCACGGCCACCGGCGAACGCCGCCAACTCGGCGAGCAGGTGAGGCTCCTCAACGAGGAGAGGATGAAGACCCGCCCGGCAGGTAGAAAGCCTTGCATCGCACTCCGAGACTGGAGCAAGGCCTACTACCAGGTAGGGGCAAAACACCCAGAAGAAAACCCGGTGGGAGTCTGGGACGACACCCAGGGGCGCTGCCGCATGTTCCTCGCAGCGATGCTGAACATGGGGAACAAATTCAGCGTCAGCTGCTGGCGTAGAGTGGCGGGGCTGGTCATGAAAATAATGGCCACGCTCGGGCACACAGTAGTGCCAGTCTACATCGGCGACGCCATCATCCTCAGTCTCGAAGAAGGAGCGGATGAGGCGACAGAGGCATGCGAAGCCCTCTGCGACTGCCTGGGGCTGGAGCTCGCGAAAAAAGCTGCAGCACAGCAGGACTCTAGAAAGAGCCCTACGTACTGTGCGCATAGATACTGGGTCTCCACTACGACACAAGCCCAAAAACGGGAATTGATGTCGTGGTGCCAGACAACATGCTCCAGCAAGTCGCGGAAGTCGCAAACGAGCTCCGGCAAAAGGTCAACGCAGGACAGCTGGACAAAAAGGCACTCCAGCGACTGCTAGGACTGGCAAACTTCGTCACCGTATCCGCGGCAAACAGAGCCGGAAGCGAGACCATGGGGTCTCTTTACGCATGGACAAGAGACGCCACTTTTGACAAGTTGGTGATGCAGCGGTGGCAACGGAGAGCCCTCCTGCGCTCCACTGCGGCCATCGAGAAGATGGCCCACAAGGTGAACAGGCTCAAACTCAGGCTAGAACAAATCGCGAAGCCTCTGAGCTTCCTGCTCCCGGACGCGTCAACAGATGGCGGGCCAAACGGCGAACCGACGCTCGGATGCGTCATGATCCACCACAGCGGAAGGACCCTCATCCAAATGCAGCCCTTGGCAGATGGTCGATGGGCCACCGCCAGGATAGAGGTACTGGAGGCGGCCGCGGTAGGCCTCGCCGCGAAGCAACTACTGAGTTGGGCCAGCAGCTCCGACCTCGTAGTGCTGATCGACAACACGCCAGTACTTTACAGCTTCATCAAATGCAGTGGCAAATCCGCGGTGGTGGCAAACACCGCGGTAGACGTAGTCAATCACTGGCACGACAACAATGTCAAGCCGTGGCGCGTCTACATAAAATCCGAATGGAACCTGGCAGACTACATGACCAGACACGGCAAGCACAAACTGTTCATCAACACCATCCCACAGCTGCAGACGGTTCAGCAGTCCACTGGTGCCCGACTATGGCTGGCTGAACTATGTGAACGCCTGCCGGCCCCTGCTGTCGCTGTCGCTCCGGGAGTTCGTCCCTCCCACGGGAGCGACAAGCGCGGTGGAGGGCGGCAGCCGCCCCGGCACACCACCGACGCGGGTGCTGGCCGGCGGGAGGTCCTGACGCAAACTTGTGCAAAGGCCGGCACACGTCCCCGTAACCCCTCGACGGCGGACGCGAGTCTCAGACCGCCGACTCAAGTCCGCACCAGGAAGCCGGAGCCTGGTCGGGGTCTCCGGAGGAAGGTGCCGGTGAGGAAAGGATAAGGGCTCGGGGCGGTCCATTCACCACTGGCATGAGTCAAACCGAGACCAAAGGTTGAGCGGGAGCTCAAGCCCCGGTAGTAGGCCGACAGCGCGGGCTGGAGGTTCAGAGTGACCTTGTCCCCCAGCGGGGGGACAGCGCCTGCTACTGCCGAGGGATTAGCCGCGCACCCGGGCCAAAGCGCCCCGGGCCAAAGCGTCCGACGCGAATTCGCGGGTGCCGGTTGATCGACTCGTAGGGCGACGGTGCACGAACACCGGCCGAGCCGCGAGAGGGGTTACGACGCCCGGACGTTGGTGCGCAACTCTCTCTGGGGAGGTACAGGCCTCCTGCCACGCTCCGTGGCAAACTTATGGGCCGTAGGTGCAACGACCGGCGCCGGCAAAGGCCTGGGTCTGCCGAGCCAGCCTACTGCGCTGCCACAGCACTAAAAAGTATAACTCACCAGTAGGCTTAGGATCCCCAGGGGTTAAGTCTCCAGTTTGTGCATATTATTAACGTCGTATGATCTTTTGAGCTTCAGTATCAACGAGGTACTTCATCTTCAAGAACAAGAAAATGAATTATAGGTAGCCATCTTATTAACATATCTAATGTCCACCTTCCATCCTCTTCTAATATGTTGCTGCGGGAAGTAACGTAGATGACATCTGGGCTCGCGGGCTCGCCTGGCTGCCTCGAGGCGTTGGTATCAGGAAATATGCTAAAACCGTCGCTGCTTGGACATGGATCGGTGATTTATGTTCATCTTTTATCCATCCATCTCAGCATCTCGCGACAACCCTTTTGTTTCGTCCCATGCAACACTTTCTTACAAAGACAGAGACAAAAGGGTCCCAGCAGATGAGGCGACGGAACAAAAGGGTCCCTTCGATTGGAGCAGATGAATAAAAGCTGACTCCAATCGAAGGGAACGACGCATTTTCGCCTTATGTGCACCTTTTTGAATATCACTATCCTCTTCGGGAAAAGTGCTCCGACACAACCAGCACGCTGACAACTACTACCACAGGCGGCGACAAAGAGGAGAAAAAAGTGCCAGACCCTAATACCATCATATGGAAGGAGCGACCTTTGTCTGACTTTGATAATATGGCATATCGACTGATGAAAGAGCCATGTAAACTTATACCGTTAGAGCCAGCGTCAACTCCGCGGATGGTGATCCCAGAGAGAGGCATTCGTTACGGCCGACCCTCTACGCTCCTCCTGCAGGCCTGCGAGGATGTTTTTGCGGCACCTTCATCTGGCACAGAGCAACCTTCATCTTAAGACTGGTACAGAGCAACCTCCATCTGCTACAGAGGCATTTGAGTGGGCTGAAATCCTCAAGGCCTTAAGACGTCCTGATCTAGTATTTTGGATGGCTCAACAGCTCTAATTTGGGGACTTCCTAAGGTCTAAACCGGCTGAGATCGATAGGAACCTCGATTTTTCGCACATGAGCGCGCTTGACCGTTGTGGTGGTCCTTTACGCCTGGAAACACTGGATCGGGGCTTTTCTAGTAGCGAACCATATCTAGTTGGCGGTGAGGCTCTGGAAGTGCCTCAGCCCTTTGGCTTGCTACGCCTCTCCAACCTCAACCATCGAAGTAAAACACGTGATATCAACTATGGCTGGCTGCCGCTTACGAAGCCAGCTGGGTATCGAACATCGTGGCGGGACTATTGGACTGAAGGGAAACAAATACATGATTTCACATTCAGCACAAGGCCTGGCGATGAGGATGACGCGGTGGCGACGTGTCCTCTCATAAAGACTGACAGTCCGACTCCGGCTGGGGCGTAAGTGTCAGCATCACAACGATTTGAAACAACCAAATCTTGAAGGAGGACTAGATGAGGTCCTAGTGGAGGGGCCCTATAATATTAGGAATAGGTATACTAATATGTACAAAATTTATATGTAGAAGTAAATGAGTGCCCTTCATGTGCACATTGGAGCATGGAGCAGATTTCTCGACGTCGACGTGGTGCATTGGATGGAGCAGATTTCTGGACGTGACACATTGGATGGAATATTTCTGTGCGTAATATTCTTGGAAGATGGAACAGATTTCTGGACGTGACACATTGGATGGAACGATCAGGGTAAGGCTCGAGAGCCTGATCCTGTCAGGAGATTTTTCATTCGAATTTTCGCAGAGTCACCACGATGATCGGATTCGCTCTGGAGGTCGTGGGCATTTTGTTGGTGGCTTGGTGATCGCTGTTTTTCGGAGATTGCGATTGGTGCTCGCTCGTGGTCCTAGAGCTGCCATAGAGTTTAACTCTGCTCGACGCTTGTTTCATGTTTATCCGTGCATTGTGGGCTATAATTAAAGCTAAAGGCTACTGATATTATAGATTTAGATAGATATTATTGCCGCGTGCCTTGAGCTGGTACTTACGCTGCCCACATATCGTAAGAGGGTAGTTCTTGCGCTGTCTTCATGCTGCCAGAGGCTAAACCCAATGCCAGCATATCGCGAGCAGCAAATTTTGACTCCATTGTCAGTATCGGAAAGTGAGAACAAGGTGGCGCGCGTCTCCTAACCCCATGCTTAGAAGGGGGCCTGGTAAAGGCAAGCGCATGGGGCTATGTTGCTAGGGTGGGGGAGTGGAGACAAGGAGTGGGGTTTGTCATGATTCATTTGGAGCACAGTTCCGCTCTTCGTTTGTTCGGCTGTTTGAAACGAGTGGGCTGCGTGCAAATCCGTAGGGCAACGCATGGGGGAATTATCAGGATGATGTTTGAAATATCTCCATCATTCAGAAACCAGGGGACACAATTTGGTTGGGACCACCGCTGAAAATTCATCGTGAGAGACGTGGCCGTGGGGGCGAGGATAATGATTTCACTGACTGACTCTGATCGACGTGAGTACTTCAATGCTGAGACAACTGGGTGAAAACGAAGTACAAGAACGATTAGGATGACTAAATGTAGAATAAATCTAGACTAAAATAATTTTACCTAATGCATTGGGTTCGATTATTTTAGGGGACACGCCCGCGACTCCGCGCCGCCGGTCTGCTCGTGATAGTCTTTGTAGGGTAGCAGGCCTCATGTATGAAGTCAAGCGTCTGCTCGGGGGCACCGTGCCCGCATTCGTTTCTGTAACTGATTTGGCTGAGGATTAGCGCTCCCCCCCTTTTGCCAGCTTTTCGGCTTCCTCGTCGGGCTCCGTCAGGCCCTCTCGTCTTTTGGGTGGAGTGGATAGGTCGCACCCCGTGCGCAACGTCTGCGCCGTCTTTCCCACGGCTTTGGGCCACTCGGGTTCGGCTCGTCTGCTGTGCGTCGTGGGGTATTCCGTTTTCGAGGTCCGCCTCGGCCTCCCCATCAGTGCCGTTGTGTTTGAGCAGAGTGGCTGTCTGCAGCCTCTTTCGTCTTCTTCCGTCGTTGGGGCTTTCGTTTCGTATGGCTTCCGCCCACGTTCATGCGTGGGCGTTGGCTCGAATCGTCCAGGTTACGCGTGCGTCCCTTCGTCTATATCCCTCGCAAATTGGTCGGCTTTAGTTTACTCGTGTTGCGTGTCACCGAAGGCAGCACCTCTTGCATAGGGTGGCTCATTTGTGGAGTAAAGGCTCGGTTGTGAGGCATGGCCGCACTCCAGGGTCCTCGGCTATCATGCCGGCCTCCGCTCATGGCTACCAACTTTGCTGAGGTGTTGCCCCCGAGTCTGCGCGCCGTCTTCTGGTCTTCGTCGTTGGTAGGTTTCGTTTGGCATTCTTGTCCTGTTCTTCCCTCTCGCTGCATTGTAAGTTTGTTCCGTGTGCGGGTGTGAGCATGCGCCCGCTCGTCTGTGATCGTGGATGCCACCCTGTCAGCCATTGCGTCTCCCCTCGCTCCTGTCTAGGTTGGCCAGTGTCTCTGCCCCTCTCTCTGTTCGTCGTTTCTTTTTCATGAGGGGCGATCGTGTTTTTTGTATGGTGGATTACTCGGGGGATCTGTTCTTTCTTGTCTCTTTGATCGCCGACCCCTTGTGCGTCGTCCCCGCGGATCCGGGTTCGTTTCTGTGTTCGTATTGCGCGTGCCATCTCCTGCTGGCTGTGGTCTGGTCCAATGATCGTGGTGTCGTGTGTGTTGTTCTGCATGTTTTCCACGGGTCTTCGCCACTTCGGTGTCGTCGATCGCTGGTGGGGTGTCGGAGTGTTTTTGGGGTATTGGTGTTTCGTACTCCTCCCCCCGTGGTACACCAACCATGATCTATCCGAGCGTTCGGGCGGGTCGTCGGTCTTCCCCCTCGACCAGTTTCCGGTGGTCGAGTGTGGTCGTATGGTATCCCTTGTGAGACAGGCGCGGCGACGCCAAGTGCCGCATCAAATAATCTTACCCAATGCATTGGGTTCGATTATTTTAGGGGACACGCCCGCGGCTCCGCGCCGCCGGTCTGCTCGTGATAGTCTTTGTAGGGTAGCAGGCCTCATGTATGAAGTCAAGCGTCTGCTCGGGGGCACCGTGACCGCATTCGTTTTTCCCATGTTCCCGCCCGCCCACTTCATTTGTTCTTGTTTTGCGGTAGTCTGTTTGCGTCTGTTTTTGCTGGGTCTTGGTCACGACGGGCTTTGTTGCTTCTTTGCCTTGCCCCCGTTACTGTCACTGCGCAGCGTTGTATTGTGAGTGTGTAGCCGGTTGTGCCAGTCTGTCGCCCCTTGTGCGTAGCCGGCTTTGTTTTCTCTTTTTGTAGGATGGGATGCTGTTCGACCTCCTCGACTACCAAGCCACGCGGGGGTATTGGTGTTTCGTACTCCTCCCCCCGTGGTACACCAACCATGATCTATCCGAGCGTTCGGGCGGGTCGTCGGTCTTCCCCCTCGACCAGTTTCCGGTGGTCGAGTGTGGTCGTATGGTATCCCTTGTGAGACAGGCGCGGCGACGCCAAGCGTCGCATCAAATGATCGGAGGACTGCGACAAGTGTGCATCAGCTTTTAGTATGTGCTAGTCTATGCACACGACGATATTTAATAGAAAAGAATCAATGGACAAGAACGCCTTCTCGTCGAACAGATGGACAAACTTGCTCTCCGTTTTTGTGGGAGCATCTTGTTCTTTTCTGTATTTTGCGACGATATCCGACAGAGCTTTAATAGAGGACCAACTTCGAATCCTAGTTGTCAGCGATATCCACGATAACGCGGACCAGGTCTCCAAGCTGGTTGCAGCGTCTCAAGAAAAGGGAAGTCGAAGTAGAGGCAGCCACGATTACGTATTTGTACTTGTTATGCCAACAGATTTACCGACTTTTTTTCGTTCTATTTGGTACTCGACAAAGCTTTCGATTACGTATTTGTAGTTGTTATGCTAACAGATTTACCGACTTTTTTTCGTTCTATTTGGTACTCGACAAAGCTTTCGATTACGTATTTGTACTCGTGGTTATGCTAAGAAGTTTACAGTTGCGATTCTTCTTAGTATAGTTCTAGTTGAAACTGGTAAAACCAAAAAGGATTTTCGGAAAAGCGACTGCCCGTCTGGCCCTCACATACTCCTACTTCTTAAACATCGACATCATGATCATTCTGCTCTTTCAAGAAGTGTAAATAGGTCAAATGCCAATTCATGATCTTCAATCCCCTTCGCGCCTGAGTGGATGAGTGTCGCACCTTCATCTCTCCTGCTCTAAAATACGCGACTTCTGTAAAGTGAACCACCGTCCGCCTGGTGGTTCGTCTATAGCGGAGTTCGAGCGATGTAATGACTTCACGGACTGGGCGTTAGGGGAGCTGGACAAAGTCACATCTTCGTCTTCGTCACCACGGCTAAGGCCACCGCTGAAGCATCCTCAACGCCATCCTGCTTGGCTTGTTTTTCAAGGGGAAAAGAGGCAAAGGGATGGGCTCAAGGATGCGGCGTAGTAGCGCTCTAATACGGTCATCAACAACTACGGCGTCAGAACAGCATGGCGAAGATGACAACCGCAAACCTCTTCGTGTCTTCTTTTTAGGTGGTAATCATGACAGAAAAGAACAGTCTCAGTTGCGGGAGCAAGATATTCCTCAAGCAAAGAACCTGACGCAAGCTATCGCGCATTTGCGACCAGACCTAGCTGTCGTTGGATTGGGCGGAACGGGTGTGGGAGGCTTTTTACATGATTATGGATCATGTTCACTTATGCTAGTACTTTTTTTTTGAAATTCAAATTGACTGCGGCAAGTGTTCTACCTCTAGATGTAAATACTTACTTTCATAACCACAGTCAAGCACTGCTTTCCCCGCTGCAAAGGGGTGTCGCGATTATTTCCTTCTCGTACGAGTTGGCGGTAATAAATTGTAGAGCATGAGCAGTAATATGAGAGGTTAAGAATACTCATTTTGAGTTACAAAGGCATTCTTAAGCTGGTTTAATCACAAACACACCCAAGGTAGTAGTTGATGTAGTTCACACGAATGAAAAATAACAGGACCAGCGTTTGCCGTCATCTAAATGCTAATCCACACGCACCAAGAGTCTAGGACCTCCAGACAGCGAAGAAATCAAAACACAGAAGGACATTTGGCCAAACCCTTATCCCTGGGCTTCTGATGCACAATATGCCAATGCTTTGGGTGAGTTATTGGAGAAAAGTCTATCATTATCGTCTGCGGGAGAGGGAGTAGATGGGCAGATAATTCTCTTGACGCACACTGGCCCGCACAGTTCGGCGACATCAGCATTGAATATCAATGCGACACATGTGGTATGGTGAAGGTGATGAATAGAGGATTACTATGAGTCTAAATAATAGTATCTAATAGTAAGTTGTATTTGCACTACGCACGACACGCACAATGGCAATTTCCTACCTTTTACCCATATTGTTCATTGCCTTGTTCAAGTTCAAGTTCACGTCCCACACCCACTCCCTGTCTCTCCCACCCTCTATTTTTTGTACCCCTTTCATCCCTCGTCTACGGCGGTTCCCCTGGGCAAACCAGTGCGATTCTCAAGCATTTCGGAGCCAGAGACGTGAACAACACACATGAAGTGCTGCCCAGGCTGCTTTGCAATCTCCTATGAAAAGGAAAAGTGTACGTGTAATCATAAGTACTCAAAAAAAGGGGAGTTCTTCTTCTTTTCTACATAGTGAAGGCAACGTGCTTAGTTTACCGATAGTACATGCTCAAGAAAAAAAGGGAGTTGTTTCCCTTTCCTACTTTCCCGCTTCGAACCGCGCCCCACCTCGTTGTTTTTTTGAGGAAGATGAGTACACGACTTTTGAACCTTTCATATCTTCATGGTCACGTGCATCATGGTGTAGGCATCGATTCGGCAGCCTTACCAAATCAAATCAAAGTGATCAACCCAGGTTCGTTGGATTTGGGTTCCTATGCGGAGCTTGTTTTATGAAACGAAATTCGAAGTATAGGTACTTATGAGTAGCTTTTATAGTCATCTCACCAATGATCGAGGGTAATCATTTGAGCTGCACTGATGATGATGTATGGTCGTTCTCGATTTAAGAACATGATATTGATACTTGGACCTAAGACTACTAGCGTTGGTGGATTAGTACCTCAATCCTTACATATCTCGTCTAGTTGTAACCGATGAAGTAAAAAAGTGGGGAGATGCAGCCTCTAATGAAAAGATCTTACACCCCGTGAGTGGGTACATCTATCTATCTATCTATCTATACCGTACTACTAGTTTAGATGATAGAGAAGGTAGACGAGTTAAACCTTCTGTTGTATGTCTATCTCTAATCCTTTTCTCCAAGAAAACCGTCATAGGAAAGCGGACATCGCGCAACGCAGACAAAAACAAATACTACAAGCAACAATGGTTTCTCACGGAGACAACTTTGAAAAAGCTTGTTGATGATGTTTGAAACTTTGCCTTTCCTTGATAAATTTTTATTTCAATGGAACATTTAAGCTAATAAGCTACTGTGGTGGAGCGGAAAAGATTCACAATCGTGATGAGTCTTCCGACAAACGCGTGATGTGTCTTCCTTCCAAGAAACTTTCTCATGATTTCGAAAAGTGCGAAATTTTGCCTCATGGCAGCTCCCAAGTAGTCACTCCAACACGACAAGAATGAGTTTTCTTAACTTTTCGGGAAACAGTACTGGATAGACAGAGTTGTGCCCATCGTCCTCATGTTATCCCAAGCTCATCGTCGTCATGTCCTGACAAGCTGCAATTATCCTCTCACCATGATGTGGACGATCTACTTTTGGTACTTCTAACTACTGGCTACTAGTGCTATGTTGTAGAAAAATAGCAATAAGAATGTCGAACGCGGCGACCGCAGCGCGTTCGTCTAAGGGCAACCGCTCAAAACAGACTGCGGGACCACGATCCAAAGACACCAAGACAGGCACACACCTGCAGAAAAATCCTGGTGCTGCGGCAGTTGTGGTATCTACAAGTACAAGCTGATTACTCTAGATTTTGATTTCTTATGAATGATCTTCTGAGTGGTGAATCTTTCAGGTGATTGGAGCTACCTAATGTCCCCATCGTCTTCGACGTACTTGCTAAATCCTATCATGCTCCTCAACATCAGGTCCCAAAGCAGGCACCACGCGACTACGCCGTTGTTTCCGCGCAATGGTTGTCAAAGATTAAAAACGCCGCTCCGTCAATCCTAGAAGATCAAAGCGGTTCAAGGTTATGATTGGGTTTTCATTTTGAAAAATTCCAATCCAACAAGATAGAAAAATTATAATCTTTTGCTGGGTTGTCTTCGTCTGTGTGTTAACGTCCACCGATGCCCACGACCACTTTCATCCTCCCTCAAGTCCATTGCCGTTCACCATGATGCTCTGGACCGAGAACTGCTTCAGGAAACGGCTGGCATGCCCTCACAGAGACGCGGAAAGCCATCCAAATCACCGACTTCACCACCACAACCGAGGAGTGGGCATAGTCCTACGGAATGGCAGAGGCAGGGACATGGTGGACAGCCGCATCATGGTAGAGGTGGACAGGTGGGAAACATGGTTGGAGGACATCAGTCCTCACACCAATATCAAGTAAGGGTTGGAGCTGGAGGGGGTGATTCAGCATATAGTGGAGCAGGAGGTTATGGAGTCCATGGACAACATGATGGAGGTTTTAATCAGCAACAGCCTCAAGGTATGGCTCAACAACAACAGGGTGCAATGGGTGGCAAAGGTAGTGGAATGATGTTGCCACCCGGACAGAAGCAGCAACAGGTGCCTGTCCATTATGGAGGAGGACAACAGCAACAGAAACAACAAGGAGGACAAGCACAAGGATATCATGGTCAATCAGGAATAGGACAGCAGGCTGGCGGAATGGGGGTGTTACCACCTCAACAACAACAGCACCACCAATATGGCGGTGGACCTCAACGGCAAGAACAGTACGCGCCACATCAGTTCGAACAATACAGACCACAGAAGGCATATTTAAGGGGAGTTGGAGAAATCATCTACATTTGGTATCTAAGTACTTACTCTTACTTCGTCTTAGAATATAATTTCCAGTACATAAGGAATAGTACGCTGTGAAAAAAAATTTTAATCGTGGGCTTCCGTAAAAATCGCACAATGCTTCTTATTGTTAAGAAGACCCTTTTAGCAAGGGTTAGGGTTTAGTCTGTCTAATAATGCCGCCAGCACACCAGTACCAGCCACACCAGTCGTATATGCCACCAGTGGGCATAGCGACAGGCTTACCGCATAATATGGACAAGAAGAGTCCGACTTCTATGGCGGGCCAGAGCGTCGTCTATGCTCGCGGCAAACGAGACCCCAACGCTTCACATCCCTTCTCAGGGGGGCCGAACTATCCTATAGTTGGCAACTATCCAGCGTCCTCAAGCTCAGCGGTCCCTCCAAACTACATCAATCAACAACCTCAACAACCTGGACCGAACTATTGTTCTCACTCATCTGTACAGCATCAGTTAAGGCTTGTAGTTCCCCAAATTCATCTTAAGTAAGATGCATCTTCATCTCTTTGAGTCCTATTTCATGGGAAAAGCGTCTGCGTCTCAAAGATGCCTTTCGAGATGAATTATATAGGTGAAGATGTCTAAATCAATTGCCCCCGTCGCCTGGCCGTGATGGACCGCCAGCCGGTCCGTTCCCATTGTATGGGGCAGGAGAACACCAGCCACACGGATATGGATCGTATTTAGGGCTACAGAAAATTCTTCTAATTTAGCTACATAACATCAGCAGGTACAGGTAGTATGACATGTTGACATGATTCTCCAGATCATATCCAAACCCTAAACCCATTCTAACGTAACATCAAGGTTATAACCCGGGCCAGACACAATTTGGAGGAGGGCATCACGAAGTAGCACATAACAATCCCTACCAAGGTCAACCACAAGCACAACATCAACAGCCACACCAGCCCTACATGACGCAACCGCAGGATCAGCCTCCCTTGCAACTTTTATGACAGAACTTATCTTTGCCTTCGCGTAACTCCATTTCTATTGAATGATGCTGCACATTCATTGTACTTATGCTTATGGATTCCCATAATCTAAAACTAAATGATCCTTGTGAGTAATAAATTGTATTCGTGGGAGGTGCAACATGCTAAAAAATGTAAGTTGTAATCATTCTTCGTCTAAACTCTCCCGGCCAACAACAACAGCGTGTATATCGGCAGGGTTCTGCTTCCCCGAGACGAAGGACAGGTCCCGATGGTGTAGACTTGGCAAGGCCTCTTAGGATGGACGTAAGCCCAAGGGGTGGCAAAGGGACACGTCATGAGGATGAAAAGAGACCTTCCAGGATATGGCAGCAGGCTGACTAGCGCTAGTCGTGTCCCTAAGTTTCTCAGGTGGACATCAGGCACTCTCTTCTTCGCCATTACTCAGGATCAGCATCATTCTAACGTCCTCGTTCTGTAGAAGAAGGTAGTATAGAAATAGATGATGGTCACGGTCAGATAACATAAGTTGATCATTTTTATTTGAGTTATTGTCGTCCTCGGACGTAGTCTTTGTGTTGTGCCTCCTCATGTAGGGGTCCCGGTTCGCTTCTATTGTTCTCCCTTTTCTTCATTTTCTATACCGCAGCCTCGCAGTGTCTACAAGGGAGCACAGCATCAAGCTCAAGATCATCAAGTAGGAGATCTGCCAGGCGTGCAGCAAAATTCAGTAGGGCAACAAGGAGGAGGCACTTTCTACAATGACAGAGAGCAGATGCAACTAAACATGAACGCGAATAACGTAGCTGGGGTGCCTCTGCCTTATAATAGCTATGCACCAGGAGCAGGAGGTCATGGGGTAGGAGGAGGTCATGGGCCAGGAGTACCAGGAGGAGGAGGCCATGGAGTGGGTCATGGAATAGGACCTGGCATAGCAGGACCTGGAGGAGGAGGGGCACCATATCAGACACAAGGTCCAGGGATAGGAGGAGGAGGCGTCAGCAATACTCCGATGGTTACATTAAGGCATGATAGATTTTTTAGACAGATTTTATTCTAGACGAGATGCTGAAGCTGAGACTGAGTCCTTGTCCTCTGACGTTATTTACCACGCTGTGCACAATCATGCGTACTACTATTTCTGATGACATTCTCTTCATGTAACCACGTTTGTTCGGCTCGTAGAACTTGTGCTGTAGCGAAGTTGTTCTCTTCTTCTAATACAAACAGCCTATTCTCAACACGCAGGAGGCGGTGGACCTCCTGGAGCACATACCCCCACTCATCCCGGCTACATAAATATCGCAGCTGGTCCTTCTGGTAGAGGTGGCTCTAAGATATTTGCGGACCCCGATGCAGAAGAGATGGCCTTATGCTTTGTACCTCTGTCTCGGTGTAGAGGTCCTCTCTTGTAGGTACTCCTATCGTCCTGTAGTCCTGTCCTGTACTCCTCTCTTGTAGGTACTCCTATCGTCCTGTAGTCCTATCCTGTACTCCTCTCTTGTACTCCTGTCTTGTGTTCTTGTCCTGTGCTCCTATCCTGTACTCCTGTCTTGTGTTCTTGTCCTGTACTCCTCTCCTGTAGTCCTGTTCTGTAGTCCTATCCTGTACTCCTCTCTTGTACTCCTCTCTTGTACTCCTCTCTTGTACTCCTCTCTTGTACTCCTCTCCTGCCCGGCCTCTTGTACTCCTCTCCTGTAGGTACTCCTCTCCTGTAGAAGAGATGGCCTTATGCTTGAGAATATTTTGATACACACCTGCAGGACACCTGCAGGGTCTAGATCATACCTGCAGGACTGACTCTGGGTGCCTCGCTTTGAGTCAATGCGTTGATCATGATTTCCGTTTACATTTAGATTCGCTCACGACCGGAGAACATCAAGATGTTTGACAGAGAGACCATTATGTGTAACCAGCGAAAAAAAACGTTGAAGGGCTTCTCATACGATATATACCAACAAAATAAGTGCAGATTAGATGATATATACCAACAAAATAACGTTTTTCTTCATCTAATCTGCCGCCGCAAAAGGGAAGAGCAAGCACGAGATTTGGCTGAACAGGTAGAACAGAAACGGAGGGAACGGGAAATACTGCGAGCACGACAGCAAGAGGAAGATTGGAGAGAAGAGGAACGGATACAAAGGGAATGCATGGAAATTAGACGGAAATACGAACAAGAAAAAGGGTACTAATACAGTTGTAGTACATTTAAAGTACTAGGAGATCTGTTTTTTAGATTGTAAAACTACGTGGCCTTGTTGTACTAGCTGATATGAGCAACAGGTATATTTTTTAGTCTAAAAATCGAACTAACTGTAACTACATCAAAAAAGTAGAATCGATCACGTTGTCATGGAAAAAGAGAAGGAAGTATTCGATACGGGACTCTACTTTAAAGCTTTGTTCTCTTAGTGCTTAGACTTACAACATCCAGAAATCCCAAAAAATAACAGCCTTCCTCCTCCCGCCGAAGTCGTCGACGTCGTGGCTGATAGTTCTGCTCACTGTTATCATGCGGCTGCATCACAGTCACCAGGTCTCTCACTTTCCTATGAGCACGATGGACCGCCGCCACCGGTAGGGGGTCTCCCGGAACAGCAACACCAGTTAAGGGTGGAAGAGTTTGGTTGTACTTGTCAAGGAACAATTAGTTCGGCTATGTATTATCGTTCGCGGTCCGTCTTTTGGTGATGTCTCTGTCAACGACGATAAGACACCACACAACTGTGACTCATACAATAAGCTGATGTCAACTACACTAGTTCAGGATCGATGAGTAGATCCAGAACTAGAAGAGAAACGCCCACCATGAAGACAACAACAACACCAGCACGGAATAAGTGCTTCTATGAAGACATGTCGTGGTGACCCCTCGCTCTTTCTCTCTCTCTAAACAACCACAATCCAACGAGCAACACTCGTGCTGACCGGGTGAGGAGGAAATTACGAAAAAAGCGCAAGGAACTAGAAGAACTCGAACGACTCGGAGAGCAGAACCCTACACCAGAATACCTTCAGGAGCTCTCAGAGCATTGCAATAATGTACCAAAATATTAGTTCATGCAACTACCAGTACTAGAACCATCTTGAGGCATCCCTTTTCAGCCGATTTCAACACTTTCGTCCACCTACAGATAAAGAACCAAGGCCAATCTCCAAACCTTTTTTTACAGTTGAAGAACCAACTGGACCGATTGCGGCAGAAGGCTTTGAGCGAGACCCCAGGACTCGATAGTGAGGAGGAAAATATTGCGAATCTGGTGGCCGAGCAGGATAATGCTCATCAACCGAGAAGTCATATGGAAACGTTTGGGATGTAGTAGACGAGAAGGGTGTAGTGAGTGATACTGATTTTAAGACGCTGATGTAGGCGTGCTGGGTGGATGTATAGCCCATTTAGAAGATCGTCTTGAGACGGTGATGTAGGCGTAGGATAAATGATGTTGACGAGGTAAATTTTGAGACGTTCTAGAATCAGTGACGCAAAAACAACAGTGATCAATTTTGAGCGCTGGTTCGTCGATAAATTAATTTTGAGGACGTGTAGATGAAGATGATGAATCCTGATAGAGATAAACAGATTGATAAACAGAACTTAGTATATCACACTTGTTTGTATTTTCAAAAAGCTGAATTCTGATACTTATGCAGTCTGCATTATGCAGATGCAGAACAAGACTATCATAATTATCAATCGCATGGACAAACTAGAGCCCCCAAAAGTTGAAGAGCTGCATTCTCATTGTGACCATTTCCAAAAGCTAGTAATACATGAGACAAAGATATAATTGGTGTAGATGCTTTGTTGTGTTTGATTCTTGAGCTGATTTAAATCCACGACAGATAGCAATAGAGAGCTCGAGCTAATGAATTCTAAGTCTAACAAACTAAGTAGCTATCTCCCAGCAATAGGTTGTAATCAATTTTTCCAACGTCAAGGACAACGATAACGACGACTACATGCTGTAATCGGATCTGGTAAGAAAAATTGTGAGACGATGTGTCCTCCATGAAACGCAATATTAAACGCTCTATCTATAATACTACGCATCACCTCGTTCATTCAAATTCAATGAGAGCATGACTTGAAGAGTCTCGGGCTACGGTAAGTCCGTGGTCAAGCGCACGCATCCAATCGCTACCTGGTTTCAACGTGTCTTGATGGCTGCTTCATGCGTGCTAGAACAGAGATCTCTTGTTCTTATCTATATTTGATTTTAGTTAGCGGCCTTAGCGCGCGGTCTGGGCATCTAACTACTGGCAAGGGTAATATGCCTTGATTTCCTTACAGTCAGTCAAAAATCTGTTTCCTTCACAATTACTCTACTGGCTAATCTTGATCATGCGAGAGAGCTGCTTATTTGAGGACGTTGACCACGCACGACTACTTTCAAAAGTAAGATTACACCACATGACCATGACCCCGTCTACGTCCTGTCGACTTGTACAACATGTTGATCATGACTCGATCCCGTCTATGTTTACGCTGAGCATGAGCCCGTCTCCGTCCCGTCGACTTGCACGACATCGCTGCTTGCTGCTACGGTGCTAAGACTCATGTGCTTGAGATCTGAAAGACCACTCGCGCGTGCAGCTGCAGAGCGAGAATGGGCAACCTCTCTTGCACTTCTCTAAGTGAGCAGCACAACGCTGGTAGCTCTTCTTCTTTTGCAGCACAGCCAAATAAGCCATCTACTTCTAGTTCTTGTACAACTGGAGGCGCGGATAGCACACGACAACCAAGAGCAGGACAGCGTTATTTGTTTTACAATTATGGCTACTTATTCGAAGCATGATGTTGTACTAGCTGCCTTTGATTATATAATTCTTTCATGTTCTTGTAACCATTTTTTCCATGATTCCTCTGGCAAATCCGTAGTACGTCTACGTAGCAGGTTTTTCTCAACGGTGGACTTCTAGAGGATTTCTTTCATCATTATCATCCTCAAGAATTTACATTTTCTAATGTATCGATTACTTTTTCTAATGTATCGACGCTGAGAACTGTATAGTTGAACAGGCGTGTCCTCCTCATCATCAAGGGCAATGCGAAGCGTCTACAACTGGTGGAACTTCTGCTACAAAGCCACTGCCACGTCTATTACATCAAATTGAGATAGGCAGTGGAGGTGGAGGTCGTTCAGCTGATCTCAGCTGTGATCGTGATCAGCCTCTACAAAAAGAAAAGCACATGAGCTCAAACACCCAGCGTACCAGTATCACAAGCTCGCACATGAGCTCAAACACCCACCAGCGACCCAGTATCACAAGCTCTCCATCTCCTGCACCATCATCTGGCAGGAAAAAGAAGAAAAGAACTTCATCCGTTGGAGTGTTATACAGGAGCATCATGCGAAGACGAGGACGAAATTTTCTATCCGCTATTCGTAGACGGAAAAAAACGGAGACAAATAGTTCCCACACCAAGATTCATCTTTCCGAACAAGGCTGCGATGCACGACCAGGCGTTGCTGTCCCCCACGAAGCTGGTCCTCGATGTCCACCAACTACGTCCTTGATAAACAACTGCTCTAGTACACTTAATAGCTCCTCCAGTTGTTCTTCTTCTAGAAGTGGCCCGATCCACGTGCTATATCAGCGGCAACTCCCTGGCGATTCGGTTTCGGTTGAGGAAGAGCATAGTGCTCGTGTCACAGGATCTCCTTCTATGCTGAACAATAACTACTACTTTTCTACAACTAGCACAGACGAACCAGAGGAATTGCAACATCGAGTAGGACATCATGAGCGTAGTTCACGTTCAAAACTACAGCTACAACAAAATCTCCGAGGACGAGGAGAAGGTCAAGGACAAGGCCAACAGCAACAAAGACAACAAGCCGTCAGTTATATGGAAGATCCGTATCTTGTCGTTGAACTTTTCCGCAGGATGGATCGAGACAATGACGGATATTGCGACATAGCTGATATCTTTCCGGCCTTACGTTTGTTTGGTATTCCATCCGCGTTCTTGCACCCTTTTTTTGAGGAACTCGAATGGTCCTCAGGAGCAGATGTGGTTGTGGTATCTAATCCTTCTACACAATAAACTTGCTTTACTTGTTGTTTCTCTTTCTCTTCATCTGAATGAATTCAATGGCTTCATTGATGTTTTTCAGCCACGACCCTAGGAGTGATCATAGGCTTCTATCACCGCTCCGTCGTTTGCGTTTCCCGTTTCTCCTCTTTCTCGAAAAATCTCACGTGATCAAACTACAACAGGACTTCTGGGATCTAGAACACGTAATTTCGCCAGAGGTCTTAGACTCGATCATGAGTCAGCACTCGCTAGCCACCATCCTCCTTCAAGATTTGCCGATAGCGCATTTCCACACGCTTTGCAGTGTGGTGTCCATGCTGGATGCTTTAGATGCGGACGATAGTGGGTTCGTCACCACAGACGAACTGTTGCAGATGTGTTCGACTTTGCGTCTTGATGGACAAAAGTGCCTACGTGAATTGACATTAAGGGTAGGTTCAAGGTGTTCTTGGTACCGTTCGTTTTGCCTTCCTGAAGGGGGATGAAAGGCATGATAGCGAACGGAGTAAGCGAATACCAAAACGAATCTCCAATATTAACAAAAGAACTAGGAAGCAAGCAGAGGGAAGGGAGCAGTTCTTGTGCTGGTTCTTTACTGCTCAAAGACAATACGAATAACAACAGCACGAGCAACATTTCTGAATTGGTAGAGCACAACATCATGTATAAGAAATGGGCAGTAGCTGAAGTAGAGAGGAGCACAACTAGCAATGTGGACACAACAAGTGCAACTACAACTGCAGTGCCGTCTTCGGCGACCACTCCGAGTACTACAACCGTTTTGGCTTCTCCAGTAACACAAACCGAGTCGAACAAAGGTCACGAGGATGAACGGGACATGAGTTCTAGTACTAGACCAGCTTCGAACTTCGTTGTAGGGAACTCCTGCATTTACAACAGTGCAGACTTCATTGTTGGAGGAGGACCACCTGTTGCCGGGAACACACTCGACAGAAGTAGGATGACAAAATGTAGTAAAGTTTCGCTATTTTCGTCCACAACTTTCAACATAGAGCAGTCCTCACCTATCTATCACAGCGATCATCTTGCCGAAGCCGAACAAGGAGAACTAGAAGACTCCGCTGCAAGACCGGAAGAAGGAGGAGGCGGTCGAGAGTCTCATTTTTCTCAAGGACAGGCAGCTGCCTCTCAGACCGACACCACGGCCAGGCTCGTCAGAGAAGCTCTAGCCTCTAAAAGGCAGGAGGTCGAAAATTCGAATGAAGAGGACTTTGTTGAAGTCACTGAAGAGACTAGTCCAGGAAGTTGCGCTAATTCCAGCACAAAAATGGAAGTAGACAAGGTACTAGAACAGGAGTTGTATCATCAACTCGTGAACGTCGATCTGTTCGTGCGATCGTTGATCCATCGCGGCCCCTTACTTAAGGCTCAACTTTCCATGGTCATAGGAGTTGATCACTGACAGAGACAGGGGTGGAGGCGACCCGTTCTGGAGCAGAGAACCAACAGGGAAAATATTATAGACGAAGCAGGGGAGACGAGCTTTGAAGGGGGTCGCTTCCGTTCAGAGTCATGATGACCAAGGAAGGCTGAGCTTTAACTTACTAGACAAGATTGCTAAGCGATTAGAAGAGTTAGAACTAGAACCGGAATCCCTGAGACGCGCGTCTTGTGAAATCGCCCAAATCTTTGAGACGACAGCAATTAAGGCTTGTTACCGTGGTTACAACTTCTACCCTAATTGTCTACCCTTGCTACCTACAATTAAATTGTAATTCTTCATCTCTCGAATGTATAATACTAGACTACCCTAATTGTAATTCTTCATCTCTCGAATGTATAATAGAGGAAATAATTCTTCATCTCTCTAGGTACAATACGTAACCAACTACCCTAATAAATTTCATCTCTATAATGTACAATAGAGGACAAGATCGCGCATTCAACATGAGTATGCATCCCCATGCAAGGGAGAGGCTCGGGATCCACCCTGTAGGGAAGAGGAACAAAATGCCAAAAATAGACTAAATCTTGCGGGATCCACCCTGTACTAGGGACCCGAGGAAGTACTCCCAATCATGCCAAGCTCTAAAGCAATCGACTGTCGACAGGGTAGCAGTTTTTTGATGCAGTGCCGGCTTTCCAAAGGTGCTTCGTATTCATATCAGCTGGTCCAACCGGAATTCTCTCGTGACGACCAACAACCCTTCATGACGACAGATCCTAGGGCTCATGCTCATGAACCTCGTCAAAGAACATCGACTCCACCAGCTCATGTTCATGAAGCTGCTCAACAAAGGACTGAAGAGGCAAGGACGGACGAACGCGCAGCAGTAGATCAGGGAGATGATTCTTCTCCTGAAAGATTAGTTCAGAGGGAGGAGAGAGCGAGAAGGAAGGGAAGAGAAAGTGGCGAAGGGGAAGGAATGATAAGAAATATTAGTAGCTGCTCTAGTTCTTGCGGAAGTGCTGGCTTATTGGAATCGCCGGCGTCTTGCAGCAATCAAGCAGTTGAAAGCGAAACACAGCGGCCTGTTGAAGGTGCGCCGTCAAACAGTAGAGCGACAACGATTACGAAATGTAGAGTAGATCCTGTCGCAGGGCTAGGCGCTCGCCAAATAAAGCCAGAGGGAGGATCTTCGTCTAGTTCTGCTTCATATCAGAATGAGATATCTTCACGGCAACAAGAGAGAGAAACATCTGCAAAGCCTTCTTCTCGACGTCCGACCATGATGGTTTCGGATTTTTGCACGTTGCCACCCGTAGTATCAACCACACCGTCACTATGAAAGAAAAAAGTGCACTCACACTTCTCAAAGAAAGTGGCTATTTTCCTACTTAAATCCTAGCCAATTTCTCGAGTGTGAGTGCGCTTTTTCGTTTCATAGTCACCTGTAGATCATGATCACGTGGCTGAAGATTGTGCTTCAGAAGAGAACAAAAGCACAAAGAAGTCATCAAGCCTTGCAGGAGCACTACCTTACAGGAGCTACTTACCAGGAGTGGGTGCATCTACATCTAAGCGAGATTCAGTTTCTAGAATCTCGTGTGCAAGTGTCAAAGTTACGAGGCTAAGTTTACCACAGCTACACCAGCATCTAGAAGAAGTACGATTTCATCTCTTTCAATTTCTTGTACGAGGAGAAGCTTTCACAAGTGACAACATCACGTCACACACTCGTCTCGTTCCTTTGTTGTTCTTCTAACAGGAGTCCTACTCACGCTCTATTCCTCTTTCTTCTAACGTGAGAAATAGAGAACCATCCTACGAGCCACAATGGGTTCAATCATCAACATCTTCGGAAAATCGCCAAAGCACTTGTGCACCAGCTGCACTTCATCCTTTAGGGGCTGTTCCGCCACTCTTGCCTCCACCGCCAAAGGCGAAGTTAACTTTTCGCAATTCGATCAATTCTCGTATGAAAGGGGAAAGTGTACTACTGGTGATGCTCTAGAATTAAGGCTTACCCTAATCCATCTTCTGAAGCATCTTAGACCTGGCTCGTAAGGGGGGAATAGGTCCAAGATGAATCCCGCGATGGATTAGGGTGAGCTCTAATAGAAACTGAAACTAGGTACGCTCTTTTAGGTACAGGGAGCTGCTGCCCAGTTTCGTGAGTAAATATTTTTTGCGCCTGTGATACCCAGGCTCTCGCTCCTTTGGAGGTACCTTTGTATTGAGTGGCCTCCAAAGTAGATCTCAAACGCTACATAAGAGGTTCCATAACATCATGACGCGTTTTTTGGTTTTTTCCTCTTTTCTTTTGTTAGAACTTAGATTTAGAAGGGTATTTCGTCCACCACCGCGACCTAGTAAAGTATGATATTAACGAGTGTACTTCTGTACTTTACAACACTTTATTTTCCTGTCTTCATATCGCGACCACCTTCGTTAAGTAGAAGTGCTAGCACAGTGATCCGACGTCGCAGTCTAGGCGAGCAGGGACGAAGAAGTCACAGGGCCGTCGATGTGCTTCAGGAGCTGCTGGATCCTCTGGACCAGCGCGACTGGTACTTCTATAGCAACCTTGTAGACCTAGAACTTGTGATAGACCAGCGCGACTGGTACTTCTGTAACAAGCTCCTAGAACAACTTCTGAGCTGCTGGGAGAGCAAGCTCGCTCCTAGAACAACTACTAGAACAACTTCTGAATGTGAACTGACAGAGGACCCAAGACAGCAGAGGGAAGATTCCTGCTCTTTCATCTCTTCACACTTTTCTATGCATCCCCGTCAGTATATTTGTGTTAGTGTGGTAGTGGATAGACACTCCTGAAGCCCAAAGATAGAAAAAGCCAAAGTAGTTTCTCGTGAGATTCTGACTCTCTTTCACTCTCTCACTCACTCACACCCCCACCAGGATCGCGAGCGTGTATCACTCGTGGGGTCTTGTAGGACCTGGGACGACTACATCTCCGCAGATATCTTCTCCATCTTTATGGGTTGGAAGTTGACGTCTCTCTGAGCTCTGGGCTCTTCCTCTTCAGATAGGAAATAAGTCTTACAACTAGTTATGCGAGATGGATGAGCTATTGCTATAATTTGCCACGACCTCTAAAAACAACAGCACGACTCCTCTAAAAACAACACTAACTCTAACATCTTCTGCGACTCCTTCTTCCGCTTCTTCATCTGCGTCCTCCTCCTCACATTGCAGTACGCCTCCAGTCCAAATACCACGAGCTTGCCTAGATGCTTTTGTCCTTGCGGTCCGCGAGCACTACCTTCCGAATCCCTACCACAATTTTCACCACGCGTTGAACACTGTGTATCTATGCTCCGACTTCTTACGGGGAGAACAACGCGTGGGCAGCAACATCTTGCAAAGTCTGGACGTTTTTACCTGTCTCACTTATGATGTTACTTGTCTGTCTCAGTTACTTGTCTGTCTCACTTGTAGCTGTCTCACTTGTAGCTGTCTCACTTGTAGCTGTCCCACTCAAGATGCTGGAGTTCCCTTCTACTTATGATCTTAGCCAGCTGCATCTTGGTCCTCCCGTTTTTGAAGAGAAAACTGAACACGGGCACCAGGAGGATGCCCCAGCACAAGAAGATGGCCCGTTTTTCCTAGAAGCTCTAACGGACGGCAGCATTAGCCCATGATGTTAGCCATCGAGGGTTCACGAATACTTTCGAGATCGCGACCGGCTCCGACGTCGCTGTCACTTACAATGACATATCTGTGCTAGAAAACATGCACGCCTCTTTAGGTTGGCGACTTGTCGAGTCTACTCTACTCTCACCTGGAGGAGGACGCGGTGTCTACTATAATAACGATCCTCGTGGAAGCAACAGTCTAGCAAGAGGTGCGCAATCCTCAGCAGCACAATCAGGAGTACAAGCCATATCCGATCGCCAAACGCAGACACACAGACGCTTTCGCCAGCTCTTTATCTCCAGTATACTGGCAACCGACATGAGCAAGCACGACGGACAGATACAGGTAGTAAGGTATAGCATCGATCTTGTAGCAATCGGAAGAACCATCATCGGAATATAGACCAATTTAATATACGTGGCATCCATCTCAGGCTCGATATTGTTGAGAACAAACTACAGAAATACTTACGTTCTTCATGCATTCCTCGCTAGTTTTCATTCTTTGTGATTTACTGAATCCCCCTTTTGCTATCCTCATTCTTTTGTCAGGCAGCAAAAGACGTAAGTCGCGAGTTGGAAGAGCTACGAGGTCGAGGAAGGGACGAAGACCATCAAGCAAAAGAGGCAGCGGAGGAGTTTTATGACGGCGTTTTTTCTGAACTTTATCTATTCCGAGAACAATAGAAGGCATAGGGTTCTTAGCCGTTTCTCTTCATTGTATCTATACCATAGAGACGATAGCCCTGATAGTAGTTCTAGTTGCAACAAAACGAACACAGCGACTGTTGACGAGATTATTTTTTTCGTGTACGCTCTAAAGAAGGCACACAACAAGAAGATCGGAGGGGCAGGGGCTGCGAAGCAGCAAGAAGCACCATAGCTTGGTTCCGCGCGTACCAGGTGGCAGAAGCAGGAGGTCTTTAGTGCCCCGATCTCTGTTATGTGGTGGATTTTAGTAAACGCGTGTTGTCTTCATATCGGAATCCCAACACTGTCCTCGCAATTTTTTTTTTCAGACGTCTCAGCCTCAGCTTTGATCTCTTTCTCAGCCTCAACTTGGAGGAAATAATGGCTCGATATAAAACTCAGTCGCGCTTGTGCTAAGTAGTAGGCCGATGCTGTTGCTTAAAGGTAGCGCTTGAGTAAGTTTGTTGTCACTTCTTTCCTCAGTCTTGCATTTTTCGCCTTCGTCAAGGACACTGTCCTCGCAAATTTTCTCCATCTTCATACTTCTCAACCTCAACTTTGATCTCCTTGGATCGACCTTCGACTTTGCAGATGGGCAGGAGAAGCACACTGGCGTCCCTTTTAGGGCAGCCACATGCTGCCACTCCGTCTACGTCTTCCATACTCTGTCATGGTCGTGGGAATGGGGATGGGAATGCGATGAATGGCAGTATATTACAACTTGGCAGTGACAAGAAAGGTATTTTGCAACAACGGCCACATGACGACGAGCAAAATACCGCGTGGCGTGCAGCTGAGAGTGGCGGATCTGGCGAAGGGAATGTGACCAATATCCCTGGGAGTGCAGGAGTCCCACCACATAGACATCAAGGACGTCAAGGATTCTCACGTGTATGGTCGTGTGGACATATTAGATATTGAAATTGATTGAGATGATCTGTTTTTAATGTTGAAGGGGAAGTGTCGTCGTTGTCGACAGACTATCAATCTTGAATGGGATATCAAAAGAAAAAAAACTACCTATACTTATAAATCAAAAAATTTGCTTTAGAGGGTTTATAAGTATAAGTAGTTTTTTTTCTTTTGATATGGGAAACGTCGTCGTTGTCGACAGGAGGCGCAACGTCTTGTTTCAAGAAAAGTTTTCATTCTCCATGAAGAGTGCCATGCTTTTCATAACCGGCTGACCTGAGTATCTGCAGTGTTACCTCCAGTACCTCTCGTGCGGACTCGATAGTGAGATCGGGAAGCAGGGCGTCGCCTTCTATCATAGCAGTTGTAGCAGGTCGCGACGAGGATCAAAGTCAACAAAGATCCACCTATTACAGGCGTAGGTTTGGCAATACCAGGCGTAGTTTAGCCCTTAGCGACAGGCGCTCTAGTATGGAGTTATCAGCGATGACGTCGAGTGGTGGGAAATGCAGCAGTTCTTTATGATCGAATTCCGAAACAACTCAGAATCAGAATAAACCTCAACGGCCTAACCTTGAGCTGGCAGTTAAGTGGTGACAAACGAAAAATTATAAGCACAGAAGATGATTATATCAAATACAAAGATAGCGGTGCTAGCCAGGCTCGTCTACAACTACCGAACATTGGATAGACTTTCTCTGACTTCTTAGGCATCCTCGTTAATGAAAGTTAGAGATGGTCACTCACTTCCCACTTTCATGTTCCATTTGGCATCAACATCAAGAGCAAAATTTTCTTCGGAGAACCACCAGTGGTGAATATGGAAGAAAAAAAGTGCACTCACACTCAAAAAAAGTGGCTATTTTCCTACTTAAATCCTAGCCAATTTCTTGAGTGTGAGCGCACTTTTTCGCTTCATAGTGAAGATCCCACTAGTATACTACATCGAGAAGAAGAACCAGAAGGTGCTGAAGGTGAAGGCGAAGGGGATCCCAGAGTAGGAAGACGAGGCACGTCTACAATTGTACGGAAAGACTCTGTAACAGAGGAACTTCGAACGAAAATCGTTGAGTTAGTTCTTCATGCCGCAGACATAGGGAATGTGGCGCAACCACTGCCTATAGCTTTGCAGTGGAAATCCCGAGTTTTGGACGAGTTCAGTAGGCAGTCGAGGGAAGAAGCAGCACAGGGGATCGAGATGACCCCCTGTATGCAAAACCTCCACGATCCAGTGGTTGCTGCGAAGAGTCAGGTTGGATTCATCAGCTTTATACTAAGGCTTGAAACAATTAATGTTCATCTCAAGTAGAAGCATCTTTGTAGTACTTTTTGCTACGGGGAGAACATGTTGTATGAATGCGCGACAACATAATGTCAAAGATGCACTTCAAGATGAACATATGTGAGGTCTAATTATAGTTGCTCCGCTGTTCCAACAGATCCACCCGATCCTGTTAAGGCTACAACGAAATGCATCTGCAAGTAGAACATCCTGGGACCGTTCTTGTATCGTGGGAAAAGAATTCAACTCGGGTGCAGCACTTTAAGATGGATTGAAAATAAATATATTAGAAGGTGTTCTAACTCTAGGAATCTCCCAAGCCTTGGAAGCCATGGCCTACAACACGCAATACTATCAACAATGTGCCGAAAGAGGTGTTTGGTATCTGCAAGAAGAACATAAACGATTTTCGTTGCTGGAAGGAGAGGAGCAAGAGGTAAAACCTCAACACAATCGCCAACGAACAAGTGACCTCTTGATAGTTGAAGACGCTGGCTCCGAAGTTTAGAAGATGGGAAACGAATTCCCAATTTTTACTTTACGAGTTTCTATTTATAATACTCAAGTTTTTTGACTATCTAAGGTTTACCCGCTTATTACTCAAGTAACTTGTTGTCTAATGTACTAGACATGACAGTTGAAGTTGTCTTTTTCCGAATGAATCCAAGCTACTTTCTTGTCTTGCTAGATTGAAGAAGAAGAAGCTGCTGTTCTTTTTTCTGTAGTTCCTCGTCGAGAAATGAATACTTATAGAAAGCCGTTTGCTGGAAGTAGGAGTGCAGTAGTATTTGTATTTCGCGAGGTCGCAGACGTAGTACTTAGTTAATTTGTCATAGACATTAGGCTTAGGCAGTACATGTACAACTACAGCATTTTTTATAAAACAGAAGTAAAACTACAAAGCCGTTATTGGGGAATGCCTAAACACGATCTTCATCGTTCTTATTGCGTATCTACTAAGTATCTGGTGGGAACCCACCACAGCAATTCTAGTCCTTTTCTTCCAAAAGTAGTCACTTTTGTTATGCAGGATCATAATCATGCAAGGTATCCATCGGTATGTGTCTACAACTCGGGTAGTCGCAACGGAACGAGGCAGCTGCAAGCTGCTACGTGGTTCGAGTGAATTAATATTTGACGCTACTAGCTTCTGTGGTGGCTAATGCCACTGTAATTGAGGTTAGAAATATTTCTTGAGCATGCTTCTACGTCACTACACTTTGTCTGTGGTTGTTGTTGATATTAGAGCATCCACGACTATATTCGACTTAGAAGATACTCCCGGGAGGATGCATCTCGTCAAAAACAAAGGCTAGTGCTGGCACTTTTTTCCGATTGTAGTTTGTTGTATAATTAATAGGGAATAACTTAATCTACCAAAAAGTGTTTTTGTTGGAACACCCGAACACGCCCAAGCGCACCAGGAGGCTCTTGAGAGCAAATGGAATGATTATCGTTGCAATGTAACAGAAAGACGATCAGAACGGACGTGCCGAATGATCACTGACTGTTTAAGGCCTTGAAATGGTATCAAAATGGGCTCAATGTCATTGGGATATCATGAAGGGCCATTGTGCAGTTAAAGATCTGGGAGATCTTGCTGCTAATTCATGTTGGAACTCATTGAGTTCAAATGATGACCATGCGAGGAACTAACATGAGTTCAAGACAAGGAACGGTATTGATCATGATCAAGGTGACGAGTGAGAGCAGTCATTTGGCATTGAAATCAGGTTCATCCATTGGGTCTTGAGCCAGTAATGACCATTGACCAACGCCCCTCCTCAATCGCTAGGTGAGGAAATGACGAAAGTCACAAACGGTCTAGTGTTGCCTGCTCTGACCCAGAACCATCACGATTCTGTGTATAGCCACTGACATCACCTTTGGCCAACGATCTAACACCCTAAGAAGATAGAATAGGTAAGCACCGCCAAAGAAGCAGAACTTGAACCAGACTCATCATCTTCTTCTTCCGAGTCACTATCATCTTCAACATGGTTGCGGCTAAGTACTGGATTCTCTATGTGATGTAATAACAATCTGCGTTGAGTAGATGAGCGTGGGAGTTTCGTTAGTCCATCAGCTTTCATCAGGTGAGTAGGACAGAAAGCGACTTTCTCAGCTGCATCTCTAACCCTTAAATAACGTAATGCATAGTGTCTACTCTGGGGCTTCGTATCTTCACTCTTTGCTGTCGAGATTGCAGACTGGTTGTCTATCCACAATATGGCATCGTCGAGGGATGGCGATATACCAAACCGCGTTTCCACTAGTTGAGTGGGTAAGGAATTGAAGAAGTCTGTAAAATCATGCAGCTCGCTCATGACAATAGTGTCCGACGCGGCTATATACTCTGACTCTGCAGTTGAATACGCACGCACGGTTTGGGTATTGCGTTTCCAACAGATTGGAAAACCCCGATAGTACATAATCGAACCACTGGTCGAGCGCATGCTCTTTATGCAGTTTGCGAATCTTGCATCTGAGAGCCAGTCAGTATACGGCAGCTCTCTTCCTTCTGGTAGGAGCTTCTTGTAAATTTCGTTGAATTCTTCCTCACTTTCTGGAGAGTAGTAGAGTCCTTGGCCCTTCGTCGTAGCTAGATACTTTAATACTTTTCTACAGGCTTTTGCAATTCTTTCAGTAACGGGCTTACTGACATACCGAGCCAATGCCGCCACAGGGACGCAAATATCTGGCCTTGCGGTTGTCGATATCCAAAGCAGTGCGCCAACAATCTCACGCAATGGAAACCCGGCTGCTAGCTTAAGCCCCTCCTCAAGCAAAGCAGACTCGTCGAAATTTGGGGACCACACGGGCTTACCTAATGTTATTTTATACTTCTGTAAAGTCTTCTCTATGTGCACACTCATCAGGATTTTCACTGAACGCGCTTCCCGACAATAGTGCACAATCGCACCAAGAGAGTCGAACTCTAGCCATTCGAAACTCGTGTGAGAATCGACTCGCTTTGCCATCTCGATAGGCCGGCCAGGGGCGCGACTAAAGATCCGGTCGAGCTCCGGCCGTAACTCATGATAGTCAGGTCCAGTAGCTAAGTTATCATCAACATAGACTGACATCTTCATATACTTTCCTGGGTGCGTTTTGCTCTTTTTCCGCCACAATCCTGGAGCAGAAGGACACGGCTCCCATCCGAGTTCGGACAATAGCACGCAATACTTCTTGAACCAGGCTCGTGGAGCGTCCTTGAGCCCATATAGAGCTTTCTTAAGCTTGACGGTATCCGCCCCATGCTTCTCCGCCCACACTGGTGGAAGACGGCAGAAGGCGCCGCGATCGAGTTCAGCATTAAGGAACGCAGAATCAAGGTCGAAAGGGATGACGAAGTCAGAGTCCGTCGCTGCTGAAACGAGTAAAAGTCTATTCGCAGCGTGTGACACTACAGGGGCGTAGGTGTCGATATTCCCCGAACGATCAAGATTCCCGAGCACACAAGCACGAGCTTTGAATGTTCCAGCACGTTTTACCGTGAGAACGATTGCTATAGGCATTACCTGAGAAGAGGTTCGCAGCTCCTCGTCAGTAGCTGGCGCCCAAGTCTCAAAGGCAAGTAGTCTAGCTTCCTCCTTGGTGATAGCTGCGCGCCATTTTTCGGCGTCGGGGCTTTTCAAGGCTTGGGAAACTGACAGCATGACATGTGCTTCGAGGAAGGTCCCCCCTTCTTCCAGCTCATGCCCGCCTGCTAGCATGGCAAATTTAGTCATGTCTTTTCTTAATGCTTCTAGCTCGGCTTTTGTTCTTCTTTTGCGTTGTCTTGGATTCTTATCCTTGCTCCCTTTAGGTCTTCCTCGGCCTTTCTTCCCCTCCTCAACTTTGCCTGGTTGAGATGGTGGAATGGGTAAGGGCCTCGGATCCCTTGCTTCAGGATTAGAGTCAGGTGACACGCGCTCCGATGAGATATTCCCCTCCTCAACGCGTTGCGCGTCAGAGTTGGAATCATCGCCGGTCTTTGGATCTTCCTCTTTGTCCAAAGATTCACAGAAAAACTCATCAGTGTCATTGTTAACTAATATCATTTCCATGCCGGTTGGATCGCCTGAGCTGTACTCCGTGCCAGAGAAGCGCGGCTGACAGGCCATACGTTGCAGCGCATGCCTGTGCAGGACGGGACCCAGCGACGGCGTGCCAGACTGCAGGTTTTCCAGCGGGTCATAATCAACATAAATGCCCTTCGACGTAGGCAGTAGCCAATCAATGTTCTTGACTAATATCGACTCTCGAAATTTAACATCTAGTGTGGAATACTCACTCCACTTGAAGCCAGCTTTCGATCTCCCATCGTTGTGATATGTACCTACTAGCCAACCAGACGAAACTGGACACAGACCGAGAAACACACCACGCCGATAAGGTGGCGCAAGCTTTGCTTCTTTCTTGTTGGTGGTGTCTACGACCTGTTCATGAAAGTACACCAAGCAGCCATATCTTCTTAGCATACCTAGACCACTTTTCGAGGACTTCCCTCCTATCCTCTTTTCTAGTATCTCGACAGGACTCGCTCCATCATGTTCGGGCATTTTTGCGTAGCGATGCGGTAAGCGATTCCAACAATCTCCGGCATACTGTAGGCAGTAACACCAAAGACGTCGGTCGACTTTGACCAACATGGTACGTACAGCGCCGAAAATGGTCCGCATGAAACGTTCGCAAGTTCCGTTCATTTCTGGGTTGTAAGGAACTCCAGGAATTTCCGAAACCAGTAGCGATTGCATGACTTTGGTCATATGGTCACTACTTAGGACGGGTTCGCTATCTCTACGGATGAACCGTGCCGCCTTGTCGTCGAGTGACAATGAGTAGTCCTGGCGAATGCCTTTTATTACTTCTTCAATCACCTCTACGCAGTCCGACTTGAGGCAAAGAGGACGAACGAAACGCATTTTAATCGAATCGCAAATAATGACTAAAGCGCGCCTTTTGCTTCTTATAGAGACTGGTCTAATACCAACTGCGAAATCAATTGCAAGTGTTTCCAATGGAGAAGGTATATGCCCAGCGGGCCTCACTTTTGCATGAGAGCGTCTTTGACCTTTGGTTCGATCACATTCTGGACAAGATACACTAAGGCCATCAGCGTGAAAGTGGCCAAGTCTACGATGTATGTCTAATCTTGAAGCTTGTGAATGAAGTCTAGCTTCTTCTATACTAGTGCATACTATATCCTCCTCAGTTTCGTTTTCTTCTTTGCTAAACATGTCACAACCTAGAATAGGTAACTGCATCTGGGGGCAATTTGTTATGGGTAGAGAGCGGCCGGAGCGGGTATTGTACAACGTTCCGCCACTTTCTGTGAAATTCATTTGCCAACCCTTCTCATGACAGTTTCCTTCACCTAGCCACGGTGTAATGCGATCTATGGCTTTTGGTAAGTGTTCAAAGTGTACGCCATATTTTAGTCCTAATTTGTTTTCTTTTAGTCTACCTAAGTTCCCACTTCGCTCTCCAGCAGTGCCACTAATATGACAAAGCCGGTAGCTAATCTTCTTGAAATCGGAACGATGGCGCGACGAATATTTATTAGCACAACTGTCAACAAGTGAAACTGTTTTGCTATTTTCCCTGTTATTTGCACTTAGATAGCAACCTGAGCGATTGTCAATCATATAGCTTTCACCCCTAAGCGGTTCACTTCTATATTCTTTACTCTCAATGTTTTCTTCAAAGTTCAGCGAACGTCTTCCATTTTCATCTTCGAAATCTTCTTCCAATTCTTCTTCGTCTTGGGGTTGTCCATCTCGTTTCCCATATCCATTCCATTCCGGATTGGTTTCGACTCAGCGTTGTGGTTGTTGTCCACCCCATTGCTGTTGTGGGTTACTGTTGTCGAATCCTTCTCCTCCACTTTGTTGTGGTGGATAGCTGTTCTGGTGCCACGGAGGGATAGCGTTACCTTGCGGCCAGCAGTTGTATGAATTGTTGAAGAAGTTGCTGCCCATGGCTTTGTTAGGTTGGTAGCTTTGACTCATCGGGTTTAGCCAGCATTTGCGCGCCTTATGTCCATACTTGTGGCAATAGTTGCACTGGATACCCTCATTAGGATTAGAGTTCTTAGCGCCTTTACCTTTGCCATTTCCTTTGTTTTTCTTACTACTAGAACTACTACTACTACTCTTTCCACTTCCTTTTGCTGCGTAGACCTCGTTCTTGATTTCTTTGCGAATCTTCTTGCGAAGTCGTTTGATCGTTGTTTTCTTGAGAGTGGCAAACGCGTTACCATCGTCATCACTCTCATCCTGACGCTTACGCTTCTTGGTTTTGTTATTGTTCTGGTTTTCATCATCAGAATCTTCGACAGCTGGAAAAGCTTTGCCGAAAGATGGACTCTCGATCTTGTACTCACCAGAGTCAATCAAGCTCTGAAGTCGTTTTGTGAGTCTTTCACCGATTTGGACGAACGTTAGATGTTCTTCTTCTTGCATCCTCTCGATTGTCTGTCGAAATGCTTTGGAAAACATTTTTGGCAGAATGTCGAGGATTGCTCCACTTTGTTGATCAGCAACAGCCGCACCAACTTCCGGCGGGTATACGGTCGGAGATTGGTTCATGACATCTCTGACCTTCGCCAGGAATGTTGGAACGTCTGGAGGAGAATCGCGGTTCGTGAAGTGCATCCCTTCCAACGCTTTAGCAGAGATTCGCTGCTCTGTGCGGTCATTTTGACTGAAACCAGCGTCACGGAGGTTCGTCACCACTTCACCAGCGTTCATTACAGTGGTATCCTGATCCTTCATATGTGCTTCGGCTGCACCTTTGAGCGACTTGATGATCACACTCTTCAAATCTCGCCAATTCTGCTGGAGCATGCGGTCGCTGTTGTTGGGTTGGTTCGGAACCCCTGCCGCATTGCCGTTCAGCACATTGTTGAGGTATTGGACTAGGTCCAGGCGGTCTGCTTCTTGCGTTACCGCTCGAAGCCAGTCACGCCAGTCAGATTTCTGCCCCAGTTTGGGTGAAATCTCTCCGAGACTCATATCGGGCATTTTGTGGCGCAAGTAGTGCGACTTTGTTTTCTCTACTTCTACAAAGAATTGACTAGCTATTTCTTTAATAAGGTAAGGCTCAAGGGCTTGGAACAGTGTTGCAAAGAGAAGCTCCCATGAAATGGATCGCCAGAAGTTGCCGAAAGTCTCCGAAAGTTCATCTGGCAAGTGTTGCTCTGATAGATTCGGCAAAGCCAGTAGCGTGACGACGGCGGCGGCTGTCCGTCAGTCTGTTGGTCTCCCTTGGTCTTGGTTGCTTTGCTTCAAGCAGTGAGCCGGGGCCCCGTCTTTCTTGTTTAGCTTGTTCCCTCTGCACTCAGCCACCCCCTTCCTTTCATTGGTTCTTCCTCCTTCCTTCGTTCCTGACTACACACACAAAGACACCTGGCAACCAAGCCCGCTGCCTGGCGCGCTGGCTTGGCTTCTTTCTTGCTTGCTTCCTCTCTCTCTCTCTCTCTCTCTCTCTCTCTCTCTCTCTCTCTCTGACTGCCCCCCCAGTCAGTCTGGTCTGTGTCTGTCAGTCAGTCTGCCTCCCGTTCTCTCTCACTCTGGAGCCAGCTCCCTGCATGCCTTCCATCCATCCTCCGCCCGTCGCTCGCTCTCTCTGTCTCTGTTTCTTTGTGTCTCACTATGTGTGGCCCCTGTCTGACTTTCTTTCTCTCATTCTCCTCCCTGCTCGCTTCTATCTTCTTCTCCTTCGTTCTCTTCCTTGCTCACCTCTGTCTCCCTCCGTTTTTGTTTCTGTCAGTCTTAGTCTGTTGCCTTGTTTCTTTGCTTCATTCGTTCGCTTCGTTCTCCCTCTCATGGCCGCGCGCGTCTCTGTAGTGCATCAGTCTAAGCAATCCACGCACCTGCGCGCCCCTCGATCCATGCATCGACCCACCCACCCACCCACTGCCTGGCGCACGCGGCCCGCCGATGGGCCCAGCCATGGAACGACCCGCGCGCCGGTCGGTCTAGGTAGCTAGGTGCCGCGCGTAGCTATGTACCTGATGAATCTGTCGGACCTATGAATGTATATACATTCATGGCCTAGAATCTACCGGATAGCTAGCCAGATTGATCTACGCGCGAGGGTGTCGAACTATGTATCTAGCATACTATCTAAGTAACTAAGAGCGTGCGAAAGAGTGCAAGAACGAAAGTGAGGCAAGGAGGAGGGCGGCTAGTTTCCGTTACTTCGACGTGAGTGCGCGTCTCTGTGCGGGTGTGTCTTTCTATGTCTAAGAGAGCGCGCGTCTGTCTGCGTTGCGGTCTCCCTGCCTGGCACCCGCTCGCACTGTGTATCCAGCGGCCTTCCTGGCAGTTAGTCAGTGGGGGCGCGCTCTTGCTCGGCCTAGGTAGCTATTTGCGTATCTATGTGTCTATGAATGTAGGCGCGCGCCCATCCTTCCAACAGGCAGTCTACCCACCGACCTACCAACCTCCCTGGCGGCGTGTGTAGGAGTCAGCGGCAGTCTGTGAATGAGTGTGCCTGTGAGTGTATCTAACTACGTGCGTGTGGGTGTGTGAATGAATCCACGGGCCAGCCTATGTATGTACGAACGAACCAACGCCCCAGACAGTAGCTAAGAGATCACAAGCCTCCAAATTTTCTCAAAGTCCCCGTCGAAGAATGTTGCCCGTCAGTCTGCAGATTGATGCGACGGCAGAACTTTCTTCAACAATTTGACAAAAATGCAGCAGATATGTCAATCAAAAACCGCTCCGCCGTTTTTTGCCGAATATCGCCGATTATTTCCGTTCTTGTTTCTCCCGGTTCCTTAGCTCCGTTTATTTCCGTTTATTTCCGTTTCCTCCGAAAGTTTCCGAAAGTTGCCGAAAGTTTCCGAAAGTTGCCGAAAGTTTCCGAAAGTTGCCGAAAGTTTCCGTCTTTTTCCGTTAATCGCCGAGGAATATTTTCGGAAACTTTCGGCAACTTTCGGAAACTTTCGGAAACTTTCGGCAACTTTCGGAAGCTTTCGGCAACTTTCGGAGGAAACGGAAATAAACGGAAATAAACGGAGCGAAGGAACCGGGAGAAACAAGAACGGAAATAATCGGCGATATTCGGTAACTAAAGGAAAGTGGAAACACTTTCGGAAACTAACGAAGAGCCACCGGCCTTTTCTTCGATCTCTCGACGCTGCAGCCCTACAGGTGAATGAGTGGGCACGTCGGTCCGTACTCGCGCGGACTCTAAGAAATCCAGACCCATGCATCCATGGACAGGACGCGTCCGCCCTCTCATTCTATCTCTGCCGTACGCTCGTGGATGCCTACAGTAGGCACGCGCACTGGCTCACACATAGACACGCACCATCTACGCACCCAGCCAAGCACTCACGCGCGCACGTAGCCACGTCCTATAGTGTACACAATTAGCCAGCGCCGACCCCTCTAGATATAGCAAGGGCGTGCTTCTGTTTAGTTCTTTAACGTTGATAGATAGATACGCCCACGGATGCTAGGTAGTAGCTAGGTACGCACCCACCACAATGGGGCAGACAGTCTGACGCACTCCCCCACACACGTAACGGCGCCGCGGCCTTCGCCCCGCCCTCTCACTCTGGCGCTCGCACGCGTGCAGTGGGTACATAGGTGGGCGCGTATTCAATATCCTAGATAGCGGCACGCGTCTGCCTTCGTTCTCTCTTTTCCTGTCAGTCAGTCGGTCGGTCTATGCGTCTCATATGTGCGCACCTACTCACATGGATGCCATAGATACTTACGACATGCGTACACCCATGCGCTGTCTCTATGTCATAGGCTGGCACGTAAGAGATGGACTCCTTGACTGAGTGGCGAGAGGGTGGGCGAGTGCGTGACTGACGGGCCGGGTGGGTGGGCGCGAGGGTGAGTCAGTGCATGTATGAACGCAGGAACCAACCAACGCGCGCGAGCGCGCGCCCATCCGTCGGCCCACTCAATCACCCGGCGCGCACTCTCTTCGTTCCTGTGAGTCAATGCATGGCCGACGTGTCTGCGTGACGAGTCACGCACTGAACGAAAGACGGCGCGCGTGCCTACCTACCTACCTACCTACCTACCTACGTAGGCACGCACCTACCTAGCTAGGTAGCTGCGTGCCTACCAACCTACTAGTACTACCTAGGTAGGTAGGCTGGTAGGCAGATTCATTGGCTGCCGCTGCTAGCTAGGTGCGTTACGAAAGTAAGTAGGTGCCAGCCTCGGCGCCTATGACATGTATCTGCGAGCGTATCAATGAATCTACCAGAGACTCAATAGACAGCGCGTGAGGCGGCTGAGTGAGCTGCTCTGCTTGTCTCGGACTAAGTTAGTTAAAAAAGTGGCTTGGTTGCTTCTTAGTTACTTTGTAAATAAATAGATAAAGGAGCACCTATATACTTACCTATGCATACTAAACCAACGAACGGAGCCTCGCTGTTAGTTAGCAGTGACTGAGCGCGTTGGTTCGTTGTGAGCGAGTCCATGCATGCACGCCATGGCATGCGTGCATCCATGCACGCATCGATCGAAGCAACTCAGCGACCCCCCGAGGGAACAACTTACAGGCGCCACTAACTACGCCAGCGGGGGGCCCGCGTATGTATGAATCTGAGGACGCTTCACGGGAGGCGCTTTTATCGAGTGAGAGAAAGTCTGCCAGTTGAACTTTCGGAAACTTTCGGGAACTTTCGGCAAGGACCCTCATGGGCCTCCATTTTTGCAAACAGTGTTGGAACACCCGAACACGTCCAAGCGCACTACGAGGCTCTTGAGAGCAAATGGAATGATTATCGTTGCAATGTAACAGAAAGACGATCAGAACGGACGTGCCGAATGATCACTGACTGTTTAAGGCCCTGAAATGGTATCAGAATGGGTTCAATGTCATTGGGATATCATGAAGGGCCATAGTGCAGTTAAAGATCTGGGAGATCTTGCTGCTAATTCATGTTGGAACTCATTGAGTTCAAATGATGATCATACGAGGAACTAACATGAGTTCAAGACAAGGAACGGCATTGATCATGATCAAGGTGACGAGTGAGAGCAGTCATTTGGCATTGAAATCAGGTTCATCCATTGGATCTTGAGCCAGTGACGACCATTGGCCAACAGTTTCCATTTTCAACCATATCAATTAGGAAATATTGAAAGTGAAAACGGATTTTGATCGTGTAGAATTATCGCAGAAGATAAAGATGGAATGTCGATGCACAGATTTGACTATGACTACTTAATAGAAAACAGAATCAATGAAAAAATGACATATCATCTAGTATGTTGAGACTTAATTCAATACTCTTGCAAGAAGAAGCTACGCGCGCTGGACGAGCTAGTTGTGCTCATACAGCACGCCCGCGTCCTCTGATAAAACAGGTAGTTCCAGTTGTTGTTTGCAGGAAGAGAGTGTGCCTTTCTCCAAATTCGATGAATTGCACATGGTAAGGAAATGCGTTTTCGATTCAGCCACAGCCACAAACAGAAAGTATAAAACCACTACGCGTAGAGGATTTGTCGAGGTGTCCGGTTTACTGAAGCAGCAGTCCTCGCGGAAGATGCACGAAGCCGCATCTGGTGTCGTTGAACATTCATTGCAGCAAAATAGAAAAAAATGATCATGATCGATCGACATCAATGGAGAGAACTGAGCTAAACCTGGAGGTACTTCTTACTTGCTAGATGATTTTTGGTGGTCAGAGAAGCAGGAGGCCTCAACAAGTTGTTAAATCGCCACATTGAAAATGGCGGTGATCAAAAACAAGGAAAGTAACCCTATTGCGTTAAAAATGTAAATGAGGATACTACTTCGTTCTAGTAGAGACTTCCATGATGTAACAGTACTCGTAAGGAACAGCACGATGCAGCTTTTTGAGCATGTTGCACTTAGGTCCTTACAGAATTGCATGACATGATCAAGAGTCCGACTTCTGCGTCAGGAGGAGGCTGCAAACACTATCCTAGCGCCGATCGCAATGTGATACCAGCAAAAGGAGCGTAGAATCGCCAAGAAGTGGCGGTGATACTAGATTTGGAGATAAAAAGATGTTGGGCGCTTCGATACGAACCCACGTTTGGCTGACCTCTTCGTCTTCAACAGCAGATAGAGACGGTGATGAGGAAGACGATGGGGCACCATGGAGCAGCCAAGAAATTGGTCAAGAAACGGTTTTCACTTTGTGCCCACCAACATCATCGAGTATTAGAAACAACTCTTCAAGTAGCATTAACATCGGCGGAAGGATACCAGGAACAACGACGTCATTCTTATCCGAACAAGCAAAGACAGCGGCGCTTTCAGGGCTGTCGGATTCCGAAATTAGTAGTTCTTCATCTGCCTTATTTGTGGTCCACGGAGATGAAAAGCCGTATCGCATACTGCTCAGTTTAAGCCTCGAGGTTTGAAGACTGCTTCACCTAGCAAAAGAACAAGTGGATTTGATGAACTTTTTTCATTTTCTAGAAACACTAGCACACTTTTCTTGATTTCTTTCGAAGGTACCTATCAAATTGATTGAAACCTAGCCAGCACTGCGCACCCTCTAACACCTGGCAACGTTATCGTTGAAGCTGCCTCTAGAACATCTGGGATTGGGGCTGCCTCTAGTACTTCTGGGAAAGCGACGGATTCAAGCGAAAGTTTTGCCTCAGTAGTTGGTAGAAAACTCTTCCCCACACCACTGGGAAGCTCCAATGAGGAAAAAGCAGTCTTATTTTACACCAGCTCTGGGACGTTTTCTTCCAGCACAACGTCTCCTACGTCCCCTAGTAGAGGTACTAGAAATGACCACGGATCTAGTAGAGGTAGAGGTAGAAACCACGATCGCCTCCTTGCCACGGCTTCGGCTGTGATTGGGAGGTACCTCGGAGGCGGCACCGCAGGAGGAGCAGATGATGAATCACCTTCGTACTTTTCTAGAAGTAGTACAACTAAAAGTAGTAAGGTAAGTTGCAGTAAAGGGAACAAGAATGAAGACCATCATGATGATGGTACTACTACTCCTCCTGCTAAGGAAACGAAGAAGAGAAATGAAGATCGAGGTGGTCTCGCCATACTCGTGTCCTCGACTGCTGCATCGTGTCCGCGACTGCTGCATGATCACGTCGACGTCAAAAAAGGGACGCCGCGCCTCTTCTACACCTACCGCCATGCTATGTGCTTTCTGAGAGAAGAGCTTGGGAAAGCTTACATTAGGAATGCGAGTGGAGAATCCACTGCCCCTTCTTCTGGGGAGACAGTGGTAATCATGACAAAATTTGTGGTCCCGTGGTCCCCCTCCCCACGACACTCTCATATATATTAATATTTGAATCTACTCTTTCTTTATCATTTGTAGTGCTTCTGCTTCATGATCGTACCCCCTTCTACTAAGTCGGTAGAAGCAACACCTCTTGTGCGCAGCACTGTTGGAGCAGACTCACTTGTTCTTAAGCATGTGACTGACGCTGATCACGACGACTGATGCCAATTACATGAACCTCCTCCAAAGTACTCCTCCAACCACTACATTCTAGGTAGTTTCTCTCTTCGCCGAGAGTCCTATCGGTTCTGGCATTCACCTGGTGGATCTTGTGGTACCGTTACCACTAGAACGACGTGGACGGGAACACTATAGATGGCTTGAATATCTCCTTACGACGACGGCGCAGGGTTGTATTTCATGTTAGAAGTTTTACATTCATTTCATGTTTACATTCATGTTGTATTTCATGTTTTACATTCATTTCATGTTGTATTTCATGTTTTACATTCATTTCATGTTACTTCATCTCTCCTAGTCCTAACGGAAATCAGGCAGCGTAAGTTGTCACGTGGTTCGCAAACGAATGAATGAATGCATTCCTAATTCAAATATGGCAGTACTATGGGTGTAACTTACCAGCAAGCTTCTCGACGTGTTTCATTTGATTCTCCGGTAGCAACAACATACTCTAAATTGGAGATCGGCTCCTTCATCAGGTGACGACGGCACAGAGAAGGAAGACTTCCGTGTTGCTCGTGCAGTGTCGACTCTTCTTGGCCCACGGGTCGCGGAGTTCTCACTAGTTGCTCCAATTTCAGCGAAGGCGTCAGATTTTGAGGTATTTCCTTCGTGATTGATGTAGTTTGAGCGCATTTGTTGCATGGCCAGCGTTCTTGCATGAGAAGTTTTAGTTTGTTATCTCCAACATTCTCTATGTGCTGGTGTCCTACTAGTTCTGGCGTTGTAACTGTACATCTACATCTACCTAGTACTACATCTCAAACTCTTACTTCTGTGAAACGAAAATCTGTTATCATTATCAAGTTTCTCAAGTAGAAAAGTGTGATGATGATGCTAGATTATTTTGATTTCATACTTACTCACTTTTTTTCAGGATTCAGTAGCTTTGATGCGAGTGGTTGCCAAAATCGGAAAGCGAACTTTACCACCAAGTCTAGTCCCTCATGCATCGTGGATTCGTGAGGTAGAGGCTTGTTTTCAACAAGTTGTGGCGGATGTCGATGATGTTGTTGTCGAAAGTGAAGAAGGCCCTCAAGGAGAAGACGAGGAGAGACGTGCAGTGCTACGAGATTTAAGGTTAAGTACATTTTTTTAGTGTCCATCTTTCTCGGCACATCTTGGTACCCGTTTGTTCTCCTGTATTCTTCTCATGAATATTACAAGGCACAAGGGGCCAAGATGAGAAGGCCGCGATGCAATCTAGCAGACTCTAAGAGATGGTCGCCAAGAAGGCCAAGCAGGAATAAAAGCTATTGGAAGGCAACGACAGGAGAAGAACAAGGTGGAGGTGGTCAAGGCGTTAAATATTAGAGAGGATCATGAGAGTGAGAGGGATTCTCAAGAAACTTCTTCATCAAGCAATACTTCAACTAGCAGAGTTCGCGTAGAGGTTCCACAAAACCAAATGTCGCACGCCAGTAGTTCCAATGTTCCTCCATCGCCACGCCAAGGCCAAAACCAAATCCAACCTTCGCTGCCTGTCGACAAGGACAAGATCGAGCCCTATTTATGGCCTCGCGCGGAACCGAAGATGACGCTGCGTCAATGGGTTGAGGCTCGTGCTAGCAAAGAGCAGCATCCTCAGTGGACTGACGGTGGACGGGTCGAGGATGGTTTGACGCACGTTGAAGGAGAGCTGGCGAGTGTTTCTTCGTTCCCGCAGCATCAAGTTAAGGTACAAAGTAAATTTATAGCTGAGCATGCCTGTCTCTCCTGTCATGTCATCAGCGAAATCTTCTTTCGAAAAATTTCCTTCGTCTCGCTTTTCTCTGAAACTGAGAGTCAACGAAGCAGAAGCAAGAATGAACAAAATTGTGTTCATCCTCGTTTAAGATTAAATTATTTCAAATCCTTTTTTATGATCACCTTGTGTGTAACACCCCTTCTTGTCCTCGAGTCATGGTTTCAGTCTTCACTACGTCCTACCTCAAAGCGTTTCACTACGTCCTCTAATCTCTCGAAGCCACCTGCCCTTCCAGGCACCAATTCGACGACGTTCAAGACTAGTGTGGGCACTATTGTAGCTCTGCCAGATCCGCTCAACGATCCACCTAATGTGAACACGTCTACACTACTGGGCTCGATCTCGCCAGCGCCAAGTCCAAGTTAAGGCTGCGGCTCATATTCATCTTGAGAAAGACATCTTTGTGAGGTCCGTTTTTTTCGCGTCTGTCTGTGTTTTTTTGGTTTTCTGTGCTAGTTAGGCGGGCTTAACCACTATCATAAGACATCTTCACTGGTGTGCTTTTTTTCCAGGGAGGAAACATGAACAATGATCTACAACGTGCTAAAGATATACCCGCCCCAGAAGATCAAGATGATAAATATTTATAAGTAAGTACAACACGACTTCGGTAAAAAAAGCGCTAACCGAGGGACCAATTCGGCGCGGCACGTAGTGTTTCTCATTCGTCCTCATCGTCAGTGTCTTCCTCTTCGAGAAGATGTTCTCCCGTCCAGATGACTGGTGGCATTTTGGCTGTTGGAGGCGAGTTTTTATGTTCTACGAGAAGTGCAGGAGTTCCTATTCCTAATGGAGGCATACGCACCACTACTACTGGTTCTTCTCGGTCAACAGGTTGTACTAAAAGTCCTTACGAGCAGCAGCTGCAGGCAGGTACAAATAACACCAGCACTACTTCTTCTACTTCTAGTACCAAGAAAGCAGGTAAAAATAGAGTGACTAAACGTGGAAGTAAACAGGCACAACAAGAAGAAGGTGGCCCCAGTCGTAGTCCGGAACAAAGTGAGGAAGCTTCTAGTTCTATCTCAGGTCGTAACAAAGCCACAACATCTACAACCACGACTACAACATCTCCTTCTGTTTTCAGTTCCTTACCAAAAAGCCCGCGTGAGCCGACACGCGCTTGGCCTATCAATACGGCTACACCAGCGGCGTCAAGCACAAGGGCGATGACCCTCACTCGAACTAGTTCAGGCAAGTTACCAAACACATCTTCTCCTACGTCTGAACCAGACGCACAGTCACTACAAAAATCTTCCGAATCCAATTCTTCTCACAGCAAACTGAAACGCAAAGCGCGTGAACCAAGGAGAACACCACGACCTCTTTCTAGTACTGGAACAGGAGCAATGCCAATCATGGATGGAGGAGGAGGTGAGCCTAAAATTATAACTCCATCTGCAGCACTAGTGGAAGGGCAGAAGACCGCAGAAGAGCAGAAGACCGCAAAAGAGCAGAAGACCGCAAAAGAAGAACTTCCTCTAGAAGAGCAAGTTACTTTCGAAGAAAGGGCGGGAAGGAAACTTCCAGAAGAGAAAGACTTCCTCCACACTAGCCCGCGACCCAATCTCTCGCCCAAACAACCGCCACCGCCACATATGTCACCCCAGCAGCCACATATGTCGCCGCCTTCATTCGGCAAGAGTTCTTTTCTTCGTGGGGTGACCAGTCTAGAAGACTTTACTTTTGACGGAGGCTTTGCATCTCTAGGTTCGAAAAATGAAAACGAAGTCGGCGTTGGTGTTGGCGTAAACATCTTCGGCGATGAAAAGGTAGACGAGGATAGTAAAGGCTATGGCGCCACTAGGACTCGTATCAATACTAGAAGAAGTTGCGTCGAGGATAGAGATAGAAGAACGAGAACAACAAGTCCGAAGAAGGAGATGAATAAAACATCTTCACTGAGTAGAGCTAGTGGGCAACAACTTCACAATGGCAATGGGGAACAACAAGATCAACAGCAACTGAGGCAACAAATTCTGACACAAGAGGACCAACATCTTCAGACTACCAATGATCAAGAACAGTTGGACGAAGCTCATGTGCGATTACGTCTGGCACTACTTAGGAGTCCCGAACCTGAGGATGAGGAAATTGCTGAGACATTCGAGGAAATAGAGAACCAGTACTACGAACTACTACGAAAACAACGAGGAGGAAATGGGAATGCGGTCGTGGAAGACCACAATAGTGGAAATAGTAGTAGTAAAACAAAAACCTCAAGATCTACTGCGTTGGGCAGTTTCAATATCTTGAGGGGACGGGAAGTTACATCACGAGAAAAAGTTACACCAGACGGAGAGGAGCAGGACCACCTCTACTCATCTTCTTCAGAAATAGTGGAGATGTTTGGCAGCTTATCTCCAGTACACCAGAATGAAGAAAGCACCCACCTTCTCCAGGATGGCGCGATTTTGACACCACGAGAACGAGATTTAAATGGACTTCATCAGGCAGGATTAGGAGAACATCAAGTAGAAGATAAAAATGAAAAACCCAAAAAATTTCGGAAACGAACACTTTGCATGAGTAATGTTGTCACATCTGTAAGCATTCCTGGCGAGGTGGATGGTGCGGCTGAAAAGACTGCAGAGGCACAAAAACTAGATCCAAGTGCTGAGGAAACGAAAGATATACGAAAAAACGCCAGCTCATCTGGTTCTGGCACTTCTTCTGATATTACTAAGAAAAACGCGAGCACTTCCACTTCCAGTACGTCAACTGTTGTTACCTCTGGTAACCTTCTCCAAGAAAACGTTTCTGTTTCTTCAAGACCATGTGGGATGGGCAAAGAGGACACAGCTGCAGAGGACTCTGATGGTCCTAATAAAGTTGAGTCCGTTCTTCTGACCTCCACAACTGTTCTTGTGGCTCCCACAGCTACTACATCTATTGCAACCTGCTCTCCTGGGTCTCGGTCGAGGACAACAAGTCCTAAGAGAAGTGGCCTACTAGCAGCGTATGGGAAAGAGCATCTACTTCAAGCTACACTAGAAAACATCGAAAGCAGAACAAATCCAAATATGTTGGCCACAGAAGTTGAAGCAGGAGCAGATGGGGCGACACACCACGCGGGAACGGCGGGAAGCGAGGAGAGGACGGAGGCCCGGGAAGGTGTTTCACGTAACCTGGAAAATGAGGATCAAAACCTGACAATTGCAGAGGACGATATGATAGAAGATGAAGAACGACAAGCCGTCGTAGAGGAGCAGAAACATGATCAGAAAGATAGGACAACTTCTAGACAAGAACCAGGACAGGATGTCGTGAAGCAGATTGATGTTGGAGATCAAGATGCTGCTTGTTCCCCATCTTTGGCGGACGAACCTGGGAGTGGACCGACGGCCTCTGGAGTAGAGGAGGCCTTCTCGGAACTAGAGCGTAACTTCGAAGACCTACAGAGCAGAAATCAGCATCAAGCTTATAGGATGAAAAAAACTTCTAATTATATCCTAGATCCGTTAGTAGATACAGATGACGACAACTTTTTCGTGGGTCGCCGTGAGAGCTGCAGACATCTCCAGCAGGGCCAGACGAGCAAGGAGAGGAGAAAACCAAGTTCCTCCCCATCAAGAACATTGAAACCTCACCCCTTGGAACCGCAAGCACAGTCTCGTTTGCCCTCAGTCAGACGTCAGATGTGCGACGATACTTTGCCTACTGTGAATTTGGCCGTTGGTGGGGAAACTGGTAGTGTAGTCCAAGGGCAGTCGACCGTGAGGAGATCTTCACTGCTGGAGGAACGGTTATGGCTCACAAAGGATAGACTAGAACTTCGTAGGTTGGCTGCTATTATAGTTTTAAGTGCTTGTCGTGCAGCGTTGTCATTCGACACCATAATTCACCATTAGAACTACTAGTGCTTTGAAAAGAACAGAAAGGACTCAGTAGCATGATGAAATGTCTAGAAGGAGGCATGCTTCTACCCTTCTGCTCGCAGGAATGCGACGAAGACCCTCCTTTTTCTAAGTAGAAGAAACCTGATGCAGGACTCTGGTTCAACAGATTTCCGTCAAGTCCTTTATGCACGTCCGATTGCCACGCGAGCATCCAGTGGTAGTACAGCTACAGTAGTTCGAGAAACTACCACCGACTTTCAACACAAGAATCAGTCGTCTCCAACGTCTTCACCTCAACAGTATTTGTACTATCAACATGAAGATATCGGCGCACGTGCAGGAGGTACAACGAGTTCTCGTGGTAATAACATCATAATCAGAGCAGGAGGTCCTGAGGAGTCTTGGCGATGGGAGGCTGGAAATCCTGTGCTTGTTCCAGCTGATGCAGGAAAGAGACAGCATTTTGTTGCACCTAAAGAACCCGCTACAACGTCTAGGACAGCCAACATGTTTGAGCACGAGCACGAAGATGACGAGAAAGACGCACTACTAGAGTCAAGAGAGCGAACGCATAGTCAAGTAATCCTTCCGGAAGACGCACCTGGAGAAACGAAGTCAGAAGCTCTGACATCTTCTCCTGACGACGACGTGAAGCTTCTAGAAGTTCCCTCGTCGAGTTCTTGTGATGAGTTTGCTGAAGTGGTAGTGCAGCCAGGTTTGACGTCTCCACATCACGGATCTAGATCTTCGGTATCGCCTTTGTCAAGAACTGAGGGAGCAGGACGACCCGCTAGCATGGCATCGCCTAAGGCATCTGCTGGACAAGAGGAAACCCAATCTCATCATCAAAGGACGAGAAGTAGAAGCTTTGAGCTTGGTGTAGTTAGGAGTTGTACTGCTAGTCCAACTTCTTCTAGTCCTAGTAAAAGGAGCAAAAGAACCGCTCCCTCTTCGAGAGCGAGCAGAGAGTTGCATACAACACCTTCTTCCTCGTCGTCGGCGAACGGAACATCATCATCAAGTGCATTGGGCTATAATTCTTGCTTGCGTCGCTCCCACGATCCAACGGAACAGCAACGAGCGGCTATCGCCTCTGCATGTGCGGCCAGAAGTGCAATGAATGACAACTATGGCAGCACTAGTGGAATTGTAGCGCTGATGGGGACAACGAGTACTGGAGAATACGAAGAAGTTATCAGAGAATGGAGTCTGAACAACTACACGATCATGGGGGCACCAAGAAGTGCAAATAAAAATCGAAAACTTCGTCTAAGAGACGAGGGCATTTTTACTACTTCTACGAGCAAGGGATCTTCCTCAGGACCACTGAATCAAAATATAGACGAGTGCAATACTACTTCTACGAGCAAGGGATCTTCCTCAGGACCACGGAAGAAGCGCAAAACAGTCACGACTTTGGACATAGGGAGACACTTAGCGGAAGTGGGAATTGCACCGCTGAACTTAAGGCTGGAAACTTACTATTTCTGGTGTACTTTTGATTCAAAGGGCCCTGAGTGCTGTTTCCCTTGATATAGAATAGCTTAAACATCCTCAGACCTGAGTGCCGTTTCCCTTGTGATTCACAGGAATGAAAAGCAAGGGAGAAGGAAGCAACTCACTTGAAGACAGATAGTAAGTGTCTGCTGTTAATGGACACACGGAAATATCTGGACGACCTGCGAATCGGAAAACAGGAGAAAGAAGATCATGACGGGAGTAGGTCTCGGCATCCGACGCCTCCACGGCAGTCGACTTTTTCTCTGAGTAAAATGGCAGGTCAAGAACAACAACGTGCACAAGAAAGTAGTGCAGAACGAAAACTACTCCCACAAGAAGAAAGTCGTGCTGGTGTTGCTACTGCTAGAAGAAGTAATTCTAGAACGCATTCACTACGAGGAAGAGAAAGTGTTTCAAGAAGTAGGAGTGGCAGCGTGGGTCGTTCAAGAAGTGGCGCAAGCACTGGAAGACAGCGTGTAGCACCAAAGTCTTCTTCGTCTTCTGACTACGCCGAGCGGGCTAATAAAGTCACGGCGTACGTCAGGTCTAAGGCTAGCAACATAGCAAGTCCAACAGATCAAGAAAATAGTGCATCTTCAGGAGGTGGCTTTGCTCCTTCTCCTGCAACCATGGAGGCTTTAGAGGCTGCGGCCATCGCAAAGGGAAAAGCAAGCGTGAAGACCTCAAAGGAAACTAGATCGCCAGCCTCCAGTATTAAGCCTAGAGGTGCTACGAGGACGTCATCAAGGATTCATAGTACAACTAGTATGCTGGTGAGAAATACTACTGGAACAGGTATAGAGCGACAAGTATCGTCGCTGAGAAGTAATACTGGAACAGCTGTAGAGCATGAGCAACAAACTATGACAACTGGTAGTACAACACTGTCCAAGAACATATCAAAATCCACGAGCGCAAATGTTCGTGGTCGTTCTCGCTCCATAGGAAGATACACTCCTCGGACTCTTAGCAAGGACGATGTCTTCACCAGAAATGGTAATGCGCATCAAAGAACGAGTAGTGTTGGAGGTGTGGGGGGAGGAGGACCACCAGGTAGTAGAGCAACTTCTGCTTCCGTTAGTCGCACCACGACTACAGCACGACATCAGACCAGAGCTGAGAAGATGGAAACGACACGACTAACAATAGCAGCAAGGCTGCAAAGTTTGAAAGCGAAAAGCATAACGTCAAGGGCTTTTGCATCTTCTACGTCTGGTCATAATGGTCAAACAGAAGTAGGAGGCACGAATACTAGTAGTAGAATGCCTTCGAAAGCCTCAACATCCTCTGAATCTTCCAACGTAAAAAGCAGGCTTCTACCCTCTCAAAAGAGCTTAGTGGCAGAGGCCTTAAAAGCTCGCGAAATGTTGCGTCTCAATGACCGCGTAAGCCGCAGTAGCACCCCAGCTGTGTCAGCTAACAACACCATCGCTGAGATAGTACATGAGAGACTGAGAAGTATCAAGGATCAACCACTTGAGGGTGTCGTGAGTGATGGCACCAAGAGCAACGACCAGGAGGATACGAGTAGCAAAGATGATGGTGAAGGGCCACACGATGCGCTGTTTACCTTTAGGGGAGATGGAGAAGAAGACGAAAACATGGCATCCACGACGTCGGAACTGATCCAGAAAGCGAAGGGCTTGCTAACAAAAGTCTTTAGCGGAAAGGAGATTCTACTTGCCGAGCACGGTGCTCTGGGTGTGAGAAAAAACCCGCAAGTTCATAGGCCCGCGGCCTCAAAGCCTGCATCGGAAGTCGCCTCAAAAGAAGCGTCTCTCGTTCGTTATGGCTCGTTTTGTTTTATTCTTATTGCTCGTCCTCCTTTTGGACAGGCACCAGCCCCACGAGCGAAGCGGAGGAACCTAGGCGGCAAGATCCGCAGGACAGGCGGCGCAAGCCCTTCGGCATGCTCTAAGCTGAGAGGGGGGCGCAGCTTGTCCCAGCCAATTCGCCTTCAATCGGGCGCAAAAGGGATCCACGGAGAACAGAAGAGGCCGGCGCCGTTTCTGTCTAAGGCATGCATGAGAAGCAGCGGCAGGAACGTCGATACCCAGAAGGAAGGGGGCCAGCGTCTCGCGTACCGCCCACGTATTTGCAGCCATTACCCCCGCCCAGGCCAGCGCTGCTGCTAGCCTTCCCCCTGTAACCCTCGCTGGGCGTACCTTGCTGCCAGAGTGACTGGGGTGAGCTGCTGAGCGCCCTCGCGCCTGCGCGTGAGGATTCCAGACGCCGAGGCTTGTGGGAGAGCTGAGAGCGCCAGGACGCTCAGAATGAATAATCGATGACTTCGCAGTCGCAGCCGCATTTAGCTCACCAATCCAAAGGACCACGAGAGCGATGCCATGCTGCGGCGTGTCTATGTGTCCCCAAGATGTGTGGAGGAAACACCGCGCCGCCCTGGCGACAGTGCAAGCAAAGCAAGGAATGGGCTCAAGCATGCGCCAAGTCTCTTGGCAGTCGCTCGGGGGCGCCCGCTCGCCGGTGTGTGCGCATGCAATCCACAAAGCCGCGGGGCTTGGAATCAATTAGCGGGCCCGGGTGCAATCGTTGAGAGGCTGGCCCGGCGGAATTGACGCGGGTGAGGCTGCCTGGCTGGGTCTCTGTTTGTTTATTGTAGCGCACAGCCTCCGTATGCTGGTAGTCTGTCACGGTGACGCGCGCCAGTGAATGGCGTGCGCTACTCTCTCAAGCTGCAAAAAAAAATCAGCACCGTGCGTGCGCTCGCTGGCTGTTGAGCAAGGGCCTGCCTTTCGCTGCGGGGGGGCGTGTCCGCTGCTTTTCTTGATGTCAAAAAAATTGCGTCGAGACAAAGAACGGCGGGTGCTTCTTGGTTTTCTCGCTGGCTTTTGTCTTCGTGTTTAATCATCCTGATGCATGTGCGTCGCGTCAGTCTTGTTGTGTAAGTAAAAGAAAGGACTTCTTTTGTATAAATTAATATAGTTGTTGTTGTTTTTTAGCAGGTAGATAAAGATTATACTGGTTGACTGTACTATCATAGTATTTCCGTGGAAGGTGTCAGTCAGCCGTGTCAGTCTTCATGAATTGGATGTTTCTCAAGCTTTTTGAGCTTCTCTAATTCCTTCTAGCCCAGCGTGCGACTGCAGTTGCGACTGCGAGGAATCGGAGTGGGTCTCCAATGCGCGATATTTTGCGTGCGGGGTCTAGATCACCTGGCAAGCAGAATATGAGCAAAAATAGCGTTTTCAGTGGGGATGGACTAGGATCGGATTTGCAGCAGGATGCTTATGGTCGTTTGGTATATTTTTATTCCATGTTCATCTCTCTCCGTCTCTAGTACTGTAGTATGAAGCTAGAAAAACGTCCTGCTCGCCACTAGCATACGAACTGAGATAATCGGTTTCCTTCTGCGTATTTTTACGTAGTACAATCTTAAGTATGTGTAAAACCCATCTCCAAAAAAGACAGGAAGAACTACTTCTTCTATTTAGAAGTAGTAGCTCTGAAGCTGAATTCTCGCTCTCTCTCTCTTTCTGTCTCTCTCTCTCATCTAATCTCCTCTGGTCAGCAAAAGGATAGAATTCTTAAATTACAGTTTCGGTCGGGATCAAGGAGGCATGCCTGACGAGGAAGAGCTGACTCAACTCACTGAGAATCTGAAACGGAAGCTCTTATTAAGGCTTCACGTTTGTTAACCTTGGAACTCTCTAGGACAACTAGAACTAGAAGGCATGACCATGGAAGATTACATTTAGACTCAAGCTCGTAACTATCGGCTCTTACCGCACGCTTACCAGTATTTAAGGCGCAGGCGGGGGCAAGAAAATGAAAAAGAAATCCAGTCGGGTATTTCTAATCTTAGTTGGAAGGCATGCTAAAAGACCACCACCTGGGGATGGAGACCAAGATGATGACGATGCGAGTTTGTCCGTGTCAATGAACTCTTTGATTTTTGATGATGTGGATGCGGGGAAGGCGGGGGTGGGGAGTAGAAGTAGGAAAGAGCTCTTGGACGTTGGTGAAGAACTTGAAGATGAAGAACATGAAGATGGACATCAACCACGAAAGCATAACGATAAGCTACGACATGAACATCTGGTCGATGACGAGGAAGATATTCATGCTAGTGCTGCATCTTCTACAAGTCGCGGGGGCAACATCGGAGGCCCTTCTGGGAGAGCTACAACTCCAGGAACCGCAACCACTATTCAAAGCCAGAACTCAAGAACAGCTACTAATACTCGTACTAAACCATCCATACTAGAAGTATCCGCTTCCAAGCTGCTCCAACGCGCTGGCCTAGTTCCTAAATCTACAGATGAGGCACCACAATTTTCTCGTGGCAGTCGAATCATCTCTAGTGACGCGTGGAAACGGATGAACAATGGTGGAAAGGATGGAAAATCAAAGTAGTATTCAATGATCTGGAGGCTCTAAGTAGTAACCGATGATCTTGAAGACGCAGTGTTGTTGTTGTAGTAATAGATACTTAATATCTAGAAGTATGAGTCCTTTTGAAGATTATATGCCCACAACACGACCGAAGTTAGAGCAATGCAATCAACATTGATTCCTATCCATTGGTTTAGACATCAGTTTCCTTTCCAGATTCGATCCCGAATTCTCATCCATGTATCCAGTAAACGCAAACCAATGAATCGCAAAACCAAAGTCGACAGGTAGATTTAATTCTTGTGAGTACTTATGAAATTCAGATAAAAAATCAAAATCGATGGATAAGTATCTATGATTATCCAAGAATTGGAGGGCTTTTAATAGCAGTCGTTCTCTCATTTCTTCTATTTTACCTTTCTACGGATGCCATTCGAATGTTGCAAATTTCAACCTTTCAACAAATATAGCAGACTGACACGACAGAAGATTTTGAGTACAATGATTACATCAAGGATCGATACAAGTATTCTGACCCTGTTGTGTTTTTCTTTGTGTTTTTCTAAAAGGTGATGGTGCTATTGGAGGGCAACGAACAAGGAATCGGATGAAGACAAGATCTTGATATTGGAGTAGAACCAGCAGAAAATAGCAAGAGTAGGTGGCGGAAGGGTGTTTCGAATCTTTGCAAGACAGCGCATTTTGTGCAGGGCTGAGGTGGATACCCGGATCAAATCTAGTCGTCAAGAGCTTTCCGTGTTCAGAGAGTTTCAGTGCAGAATGGTAAGAGAGTCTTGTGGTCACTGATGAAGCCATGAAGATCAAGATCACATATGTCTGAGACCACGACCCGTCCACTTGGATCACCAAGTACTTAGACACTAGACTTGCGTAGGTTAGACGTAGAGCTATGTGGAGTCAATAACAATATGCATAAAAGATAACAAGAATTATGTGGTTGGTCCAGGGTTCCTTCCGGAATCTTCACCCGGCTGCTCTTGCCTTGCATGATAGGTGGTGGGATCTCCATCACGGGAATAGACGAAGAGAGAAGGAACGAACGAACAGAAGAACTCGGCACGACATGGTGAACAAGAAGCCCTTCGGCGTCTTCGCTTGCCTCGTCAGGAGCATGACGGTCGCCGTAGCATCACCATGGGACGTGAACTACCTGAATCAAAGCACGTCTATGTATCTTTATGACACCAGAAGCAGAAGAAGATTGGGATGTATTAGAGTAAACATTTGATGAATAAAAGTGGATTTTTATCTTGTATCTTCTGGTTGCTAAGAAAATCTTTATGAAGAAATGCTATGGATGAATCATGAAGAAGTACTATGGGTGGCCACCTAGTTCTCACGCTCCCTGTGATAGATTGTTTGATCCTCCTGATATTTACAACTTTCATCTTCTCTAACTTCTTCCCGAAGCTCCTGGCTTCACCATCAACGGCAGCAGCTCAGCATTCCCTTCTACGAGTCTCTATGCGAATCCACTGGGGCCATATCCTTCTAGCTACGACCACGTAGACGACCATTTACAAGGAGGAGACCACTTTCGAGAGCTGCGTCATTCTAGAAATGCGTCTTCATCTTTGAACTTTGTGGCTCCTACTCAGGCGAGTGGAGGGGTCCTCGTCAGGCACCAAGAACCTCCTGGACGAACGACCTCGAAGGGAGCAACAACGTCTTCACCAGAACAGAGTCTAAGTCACCGTCCAGCTCAGAAAACAAGTTTAAGATGGCAACAACACGAAGCCCTTTTAGTACAAGAAGCTGCAGCGAGGAGAGTGCAGGAGCAGGGGACTCGTCAAGGTGCGCCAAGTACTAGAACGAGGGAACACATGACGCTGAATACGACTACGATTCCGAGTCAATCAAGAATGAAATACAACATCGGAGGAGGTGTGAGTAGAAAGAAAAGGCACGCAGCAGGAGGCGTGGCTACGGCAGATAACCAAAGGATGAGTGCTGGGCTTGGCAGTTTGGGCAACGTTATGATGAAAGGTCAAGGAATATTCTCGTTCTCGTGGTCTTTTTCTCCTTCCTGCTCCTAGGGAGCATACCTCTTCTCTTAGATCTCTTTTTTGAATCTTCTCATATTAAATATTTACTACTACTTCTTCATCAAAAATTTCAATATCGAAGGTGGACTCAAGAATCTGGTGATTTGATGGTGGTGCACCTCTTTAAAAGTCTGAATTTCGAGCAAGAGCAACGGGTTGTACGGGATCGACAAGTAGACACAGCAGGTGAAGATGGAGTTGTGCCTCACGCTCACCCCAACGTTGTTGATGAGGATGAGCAACCCCAAAAGGGCCATCTCTCTGCTCCCGAAGAAGCCGTCCATCGTCGCCGCAAGAGAGCTCCAACAAGCAAGAAGAAGTTGACTGTCCGTGCTTTTCTAGCAGAAGCAGCCTCGGAGGAGAGAAAAAGCCGACAAGAGGAAGGGGAAGAGCGATTTGCCCAGGTGACGAAGGTATAACTAGACTATTTATCAGAGTAGTTTATAGCACGCATGGTGCATGGAGTAGCATGGAGTGCATGGAGCGCAGAGCTTTAAGGGGCGCAAGAAGCTCCCCCTTTAGCTCCATGCTACTCCATGTGATCCATGCACTCCAGTCCATGCCATGCGAGCTGTGAAACCTTATACATTGCTCTGTTATAACACTACACGGATGACGAAGCTTGTGTAGTTTGATTGATTGGCATCTCCAGTACTAGCACTCCTAGGCTACCGATAACTTTGTGGTTTGTGACTGAGAATTAGAGTATTAGAACAGGAGCTCAGGGACCGTCGTCGTCCATAGAGGGACAAGTCGAGTTGCTTTTAGATGCCAGTGGTAGTGCTAGAGGTAGTGCAGTTCTAAATGCAATGTCAGTAGAAAACGCACCAGGACAAGAACAACTGTTGACAGAAGCATTTTTGACATCTTCATCACAGGGACAGGGAGGCCAGGAGGTCGATGCCCCTCTCCCCGATGAAGTGCAAGAAGGAACAGCTAGTGACGAAGCAAATGCTGCAACTGAAGAGACACAGGACGTCGCTCAAGAAGATTTCTACGCTAGAAGAAATAGCACGAAGCTACCAGTAGAAGGGCTGGATGTGGATAGTGAAGAGGACGCAAAAGCAAAACCAAGAGACGAAGGGAGAACAGTCGTCGTAGACCGGGAACTAGAATATGAGGTCAGAGAAATTGTATGATGCCACGCATTGAGAGTCCAAGTTATAGGGGAATGTCGTTCCTATTCCTAAGTCTAAGGAGGCAAGAAAGGGGGTGGAGCGACATTCGCCTACCGACATTTTCAATGAGTGGAAGCATTCAGAAGGGGGGCTGGCTCTTCGAGATAAAGTCCCGAAGTCATCGTCGCGTCAGCAAATGCTTTATTTGTTGCGTTTTTTGTATCAGAATGCCAAGGATGGAGTGCCGAGGTATAGGGAAATGTTAAGGCTTGTCGGGCTCATCAAGTGAACAAGGAAGTGTACTTAGCTCAGACGACGACTTGCAATGCCACTTGGCGCCATCCGCTTCTACCTCCTCATGATCCTCCTTCTCCTCATCCTCCTGCTCATCCCCATCCCCTCCTCCTCCTCCTCCTCCTCCTCTAACAATCGCCCTCCGATACGCCGAGCTAACATCCCGCGCTCACATTCCTTATCAAGAAGATTACCACGTAGTGGGCGAAATCGAAAGCGGAATGAGTGGTGCGGTAATCAAAGTTCGCGCGAAAAACAAGGATACGCCACCATTTTGGGAGCGCACTAAAGTTGGTAGGCGTGAGGGCCGCAGCTCTTCGAAATATTATACAACTGTGATGGGCCGTGGTGTTGGGAATGGCCAGGAGGAGGGACAGGTTTCTGACGAATGTACAACTATGCATACTGGATCTGGAGAAGAAGTACTAGAGAAAGAACAAGGTGTAGTTGTAGGTGTAGGTCATGTCGTCGATATTGCTGATGAACGTATGAGAGTAGGTTTCGAGAAAGAAGAGGAAACAGTGTCAAAGTTTCGTCCTTTACTGGTACAACAAGAACAACCAAGGGAGAAGGGTTCTCTACACCTAGTGCAACAACAAGGACAACAACATCAACAAAGGGAGAACGAGAAGGAGATCATGGATGATGGTTTTCGTACGATGAACATGTTGAAGGCCTCTTCCTCATATATGATGGTGCCGGAAGGAACCACTTCTGCTACAGCTAAAGCTACAAGTTCTGATAGAAGAAGCTGCGTCCTCACTACCGATAAAAAAGGTAGTACTCTTACAACTACTGACAAGTGTACCACTGAAAAAGTAGAGCAAAAAGTAGGTACTCTTAGTCTTGGCTGTAGTAGTACAGCAACGTCTTTGCAGATGAGAAGTCAGGGAGTTGGTCTTCAGCAGCATCTTCTTCTAGATGAGAACTACATGGCGAATGGAAGTAATCTGGGACACCAAGCGCAACCACTTGAATCTTCATCTTCATCTACTTCTTCACAAGCTCAGGTTAACAACCTTCCTCACCCGACAGGGAAAACAGTACTTCCCACCACGAGGACCACTATAGCTACACCTACGGGGACCACTATAGCCACACCTACGGGGACCACTATAGCTACACCTACGGGGACCACAATAGCCACACCTACGGGGACCACAGTGCCCACATCTACCTCATCCCCGTCTACCGCGTTATCAGATAAGCAAGCTGCCTCTTGGTCAATGCTCAGTTCCTTTTTCATGTCGCGCTTCCATTGGAAACAACAGGAAGAACAAGTAGGAGGGGCAGGGAGAACTTCTGGAGCATCTTCAGGGAGAACCCAGCAAAAAGATGATGAGCTACCTACTCCAGGAGCCACAGCCACGACACTGAAGAGCCCAGCCTTCCACCAGGATGTTCGGAGAATTGACGGTGATGAAGATGTCCTCGCTAGTTCTCGGGAGTCAACAAAGGGAGCTGCGTGCTGTGGAGGTAGCTTCGATATTTAAGCAGGGGGAGGCTTTTTTAGTGTTGCTGTTTTTCCCTTTTGTTTTAACTCTCCACCTAACGGAGACGCAAGGCATGAGAACAAACACGGGGCAGGAACATCAAAGCCCTACCGCTAAGATATTGCAAGGGAATGCAAGAAAGAGAGCAAGGGGAAGGATACACGAGATGACAGCGCAGGTGGAGATCCCATCAATTATGGAACAGTAATTGCAAGTTTGCTGCTTTTTTTAGATATTGAGTTCAGAATGTGCGATGAGACTCGCTCAGACTACTATTTTTATTTAATTATAATCCAAATGGCAAATCTAAGTTCAGGAATACGTGGTGGAAGAACAAGGCAACACCGATGCAAGAGCGGCTGGAGGTAGTCAACAATCCACGCAAGAGCAGGGCGGAGAAGAAAAGGAGCGCTTATATTTACGCACCGTTTGTTATTGTTCTAAATGAGTCTTATCATTTGTTCAACTCACACTGTACATGGTGAAGCAGTACAGCCACGCACTGCCCTCCAGCTCCACTTCCGTAAAAAACACTAAGTCGAGGTATTAAGAAAGACTAGAAGTAAGACTCTACTCAAAAACGCCCATAATTATCTCTAGTGACCCTTCTATCCAACATGAAAATAACACTCACCCCTCCTGCCCCCTCTAACCCTCGCCATGAAAACCTTAACCGTTCCGATTCCTAGCATGCTTTGTTTTCAATGGGAGGATCGGAGTACCCAGGAACGCATTGCCGTGGATCCTCGCACGAAGTGGCCTGTGTGGGCTGTGAACTCGTTCCATAGGCTCTTTTGGACCGAGACGCTGAGTAATTTGGTATGATGAGGCGGATGAAGTTGTAGAACTTTACTCAGGCCACCCATCATTCTCAGAGTCGAGGAGGTGCTGGCGGAGCTTGCTGCGCAGGATCCACACCCTAACCGAATCTAGAAGCTTGATAGGAGATCCTACTTTCGTGCTAGACTAAAAGCAAGCATCTTTGACGAGTAATTTGAATCAGCTTGGTGCGATGAGATGAAGCGAGTGACTGCTTTATATGATCTATTCGAAAACTCAAAATAACCGAGTTACTGACTCCTGAAATAAGGGAGGTAGCTTAACACGAAGGCTACTCTTCCTTCTCATCAGTATCTCGCTTATTCTGATCAGTTACTTGCTTATTTCAGTTTTTCGAATAGAAATAACTGTCTCTCTGTCTGTGCAGTATGTGGCCAAGAGCAGCAGGCCACATGGATGGACTTATATACGTATTTAAGTACTCAGATTAGCATTGGGCACTCCAGGCCATCTTATGTTTTTACATTTACATGAACATATCAATCTAGGCACTCTTTCATTTTTGCTGATCGATACGAGTCCCGAACTGCGAGGCCGCGTTCCACGTCTGGTCGATATTCGCGCGAGTCGCGGTGGAAAAGTCCACCTACTTTTTGATTATGGAGGAGTGATTTTGTACTATGGAGGAGAGGATAGTGTAGTGACTATGGAGAGGTTACGGTTAGTGTAGTGACTCCTTTATCGTTGCAAGATCTGAGCTTCAAGCTGTGGATGAGGTGATGTAGTCTCTCTTTATTTCTGTAGTGCTTCTACGTCGTGGACCTTGATAGATAAGAAACACAAAAACCGCTACCATGAAACTACTTGTGGAATATTATCCTACTATCATTTAGCTAACACTTTATCCTTGATCTTGAACTGATAACCCCTAGAGTGGGTACATTCATTCATTCATACTAAATCCAAAAGTAACACTTGATCGTCTAACCTCTGCTTTGCAGTGGCGGTGAGATCATCACTAGCATGAAGCTTCCGAAACTGCCAGAAAAAGACGTAAAAGCTCTTGCGCGAAGCCTGCTCCAGACCTTGCGGGTCATGCATGACGATCTACACCTAATCCACCGCGACGTAAAACCAGAAAATCTTGTTTTTCAAGATAAGGAGAAGAAATATGATAAAGTATAATTTCTATAGTAGAAATAAGTGCTTATGGAACGGTCCGAGCGCACAAGGAACGGGCGCACAGGTCGACGAAAAAAAATTTTTTTTTCGCGTTGTATATACTGCTAATTAGCTAGAGAAAGGAAAGTGGCTAGTTGAATATCTAGAAAGGCTGCAAGAGGAGGCGCGGGTGGGGGTCAGGGGTTTCCGTGGCTGCTTTGTGGGCTACTGCATTGGCAGAAGATGCACCGCCAAGAACTGTGGCCCACTAGCTTCGAGGCGTGTCAGCCGGGTCCCGCAAGCCCTCAGCTCAGGGCCTGGGCCTCTGCATGTCTCAGCTGTTTGGGCTATCTTGGTCGACTATTCTGGGCATCTTCCGGTGCTGCCGTTGCCGTCGTCTGGACTACTCCACGCCGCAAAGGTGGGCGAGAAGCCAGCCCAAAGCTGTCGGCCTTGTGCGTCGTTGCTAAAAGGAGCCCAAAGGGATGAAGCGTCCAAGACCTCTGACACCTAGACCCATCTGGCTGTGGTCTTGCTAGGTGGTCTTGCTGGAGGGGTCTGCCGCCATTTTCGCGCGAAATGTGCACGCGGACCACTGCCCGGAGAATTGGGGCAAATTGGTCAGCGTGCACATTTAGAAAACCACAGGACCCTGACCAAAATCTGGACAGACCTGACGGCGAAGGGCTTCGGACAATGTGCACGCGGACCAATAAGCCTTATAGTCGGTCGATTTGGCTTGCGTCTTTCATGGCCAGGTGGATGTGGATGGCCTCGACCGACCTGTCCAGATCGCTCGGGCCATTTTTCACCAACCTGAGCAAAGGAGGCCCGGCCATAGTATCACGATGCCAGGCATTGCCAGACGCTCTGCTCTGGGATGGCGTCGGAAGTAGATGTCTTGAAGCCTGGACATCAGGCCAGCGGGCACCTCAAGTGTTCGGCTAGAGGTCATGCTGCTGCACCTTTCTCCGATGCAAATGCCCACGAAGGGGCCACGGACCTCCTTGACCGCAGCCCGCATTTCCTCCTGCAACCAATTAATTGTCTTATTTTACCTAGCTAGTGGGAAGTATCTAGTTCCTTATATAATTTACCAAAAAAAACAAATTTTTACTGCCAGCCTGTGCAGGCGGATTTTGTGCGCGCGAACCATTTCATAGTGCTCTACTTTGTACAGTTGCTAAGTAGTCCTTATTTCAACTCTGTCTTTTTGTTTCTTGATGATATCGATGTGGTTACGGTGGTTATTTTGGTCTCGGTAGTCGTTTTTGTTCAAAAAGACACACATTTAGTGTGGAAAGATGATTATTATGCTTGCATCAAAGCAACATTTGAGCAAAAATATTTTGTTCTCATTAAAAAAATTGAAATTCTTTTTCTTAGAACAACAACTACACCATCGAAGGCAGGGCTTCTGAGGTGAAGAAAAGTCGCTTCAAATTGAACGACGTTCTTCTCAAAAAATTTATACGAGGTAAATTTGATCGATTTTGGTCTTACTTGCCCGAATACGAAGAGAGCGCACGGAAGTGCTGGGACGCCAGACTATCTTTCCCCTCAACAGCTCTGTTTCTCACCGGAGTTTGTGCACTTGCAAAAATTGGTTTCAGCGCCAGCGCGACGATTTCAAGGTATAAGGTTAGGACAAACTCTTGTTTCGAGTAAACAATTTTTTCCCAGCATATTGCTTCGCTCTAGAGTCGATCCAGCTCTTGTACATGTACACATTCTTCCATAAAAGTATGGTTGTATTTATGAGCTACGGACAAAAGAAAAGCACGGGCACTATCATCACGTAGGGGCATACAACACATCCATGACATGGCATCTACCTCCTCCATCAGGTGACAACATCGAAGCCTATGACTCTGATGAGGAGCCTCCAGGTTACGGGAGCAAATGTGACCTGTGGGGAGTGGGGATTGTCCTCTTTCAATTGTTGGTTATGAAAAAGTACTTACTGCTTACATCAAATAAAATAACAATATTTATCAAGCATTATAGTATACTCGTACCCTTTGCGATTGCAGTAGACTCTACCCATACTAGGAGCCTCAAGTACGAGAACAACCGCTGGGACATGTCTTGCACTTTGCCTAACGGCAGGAAGACAACGGCAGCGCCAGTTCTATCAGAGAGAGTCCATTTCTAACATCAAAGGGCGTCTCTATCTGTCATTTTTCTCAGACAGAGTCAATCTCTAACATCCAAGGCCGCGGACCATTCGAGCGCTTTTTTGGTTACTACCAGTGCCCCTACGAAGAGAATCTACGAAAGGGTATGGAGCCTGCGCATCCGATAATTACGGGCTTCCACCAAATTAGAATTGCATTCCGCACCAGACTGGTGGGGATGGCCTTTTGCCTAGTACTAGAAAAGAAGCCAGGGAGAGGGAGGTTTGTTCTGATGAGTCTGCGGAGCGACTACTTTTTACGCCTTCCGCATCGAACCTCTAAGATAGCGGTACTCACCAACCGCTGTCGACGTCTGTATCAGTTTTGGTTAGAGCGTGAAAGAATACGCTTGGAAGAAGTGAGGGCCGAAATGTTGGACGCTGTTTGTCTCGACGAGAAAGATGTTGGAGAAGGTGCTGACTTATGATGTTCTTGGATAAAGTAGTAGTTCACACGTTCTTCCATTTCATCCGCCCTTTACTGGCACGTAAAATTCTTACTGGCAGCGGAAGCTTTTTCAATTGATGGAGTAGAAAAAGAACACTATGATCGACATCCTGCTCAGGAGATGGAAATAAAAGCTAAGTAATGCATGATGATGATTAAAGCAGTACTTTTCATGTGAAGTAGATGCGGACACTTTCTCGGTTTCCACTGGTGTCGGTCAATTGCGTCTCTCTTGCGATGGCGAAGCGCATGGGGAAGAGGATGACGAAGGCAAGACGAAGCTCCTGGCGTGTTTGCGAAAAGAAAAGAGAGCGAAGCTTGTAGGGCAAGAAAGATAATGCTTGTGCCACACTTTTCACATGCATTAAATACCCTTAGCCGGGTAAACTTTCATCCACAAAGGGTATTGAGTAACTCAGCACGACTACAACCACCACTTAATATTTTTCTTATGCAACGATGTTGAAGCAAGTAAGACTCTAACTCCTACAAAAGCAGCACGGCAACAAGCGAGACGAGACGTGGAGGCTTACGCACAACAAATTTTTGATTCCCAACAGATGGACGACGAGAACAGTAGCGACGAATCGAGGACAGTAGAAGACTTAGCGAAATCACAGTCAAAAGATCCTGCCTCTAGTGCAACAAGTAGCAGTGTTGTTGGATTTCTTGCGTGTCCTGTTTTTTCCACTGGATTGCCTCAAGGGAGTGGAGGACAACAAGGACAACATCCGAGTGGTAGTATGTCTCAGAATAAGGTTGAAGACCCTCATCAACATGAAGAGCAACGTCACGACATCAAGAAGCAGCAAATGAACCCTCCTAGTAGTACTAGCAGTGGTCAAATAGGGGGTTTTTTTCGTGCCGGTTGGGGGAGCGGGGAAATGGAGGAGGAACCAAAAAGAGGAGCTCCGAAAAAACGTGGTAACGAATTGAAAATGTTATGCACCTGAACTTTCAAGATCCGTTCATATTAAGTGGCAGGTGTAAAACTCAAGATAAGCGAGCTACTGACTGAAATAAGAGAGTCTACCTCCTAGAGGCATATCTCTCCTCTTGAGTTTCGCCTCACCAGCATTGCCATTCTAGGATTGCTCTTCCCCATGATGCATTTTTCTGAATTCTACTACGTTATGTATTTAAGTTCTAAGACCAGGCAAAATCCGGGAAAAAGAACAAGGGAACTCTGCGAAATCGATGCCGAAAGCGAGAGGGGTCCTCTTGTCCCAAGAACTGACGACCCAGAAAACCATGTGCTGCGCGATGGAGCATTTTTATGAACAATCTATTTGTGGAAAGAGAATAAGTAAGAGGATGTGATAGAAGAACGATCATGAGTATCGGTGAGATATGTTTTGGGCTGGTGAGATAATCAAGATATTTCTTCTTTTTTCTGTTGAGTTGTAGGTGTAGACTTCTTGCATGCATTCTATGGCTATGCGCAGTTGGCTTAGTGGTTTAGGCGTTGGCCTGTTCACTTATCACCCTGTTCTTTCTGTTTCAAAGCCTCTTTATTCGTTGATGTCGAAGGAATCTTCTCGGTCGATTCTGTGAAAAAATAATCGCTTTGATATCGAAGCCATGAAGCCAATTACCGCGTCCTCATCTTGATGAAGTTCACATATTTAATATTACCAAATGCAATATAAAAGGAGGGCTGAAAACAAGAACATCAACCAGCTTGATCCGATCATTATTAGCAAAAAATACTTGAGAATAAGGGGGCACTACTCCAGCAGCACTGCAATTACTTAGTTGTGTCTCCTTACCCACCTCCCCTTCCTCTAAGAAGCCCTTTGTGGCGGCAAACGCTTACCGGGACCGTATCAACGGGCGTCGGCCGCAGCACAGGATTTTTTGGAATCTTTGCTTGCGCCGAGGGAGAAAGATCGACCGACTGCTGCAGAGGCCTTGCAACATCCGTGGTTGCAAGGGGGAGGCTTCTAGGACGAGGAAATTGGCCTTAGAACGATTCATTTGTAGGAATACTAGAGGTTATGAAGTCTAGAGAATCATCGTTATTCACATAATTCTGTAGTATCTTGCTCTTGTTTATGTTTTCCTCGTCGTTGTATTTGATACTATCTTGTCCGTTGTTGAGAATGAATATGTTTATGTAACTGTATGCATCTTGTTATTTGTGTATTGTTCATGTTTTGGCATTGCTCCAACTACTAGTACTATTCTAAAAACTTAAACTTCAGCATCTTTTTGAATTTTGATGTTGTTTTTTCTGAAAAAATCAAAAGAGTAGTTGAATAGAGTTTTTTTTGACAGTATATATAAGATCGATCATCCCTTATTTGACCATGGTCATATGGATATGATCATCAACAAGATTAATCTTCCTAACAGTTTTGACTTTCAAAATTTAGAACATAGACTACTTGGCTCCTTTTTTTACATGAACATATTGATCAGTATCTTCCGTCCGATTAACTAGTACCGTTCCAATACAGGCAGTTCTCTTGGAAGTTGGTCCTTTTTTTTGTATCTCTGAAAAATGCAAAGAACTTGATGTTGCTCCTCAGTGTTGTTTCAATGTGTGAACCAATAAAGGCTATGGTCCATGGATTGTTGTGTTATCGTTTGTACAAGTAGCTTGAACTTGACAAGCGTTTCTTGGATAATGGGTGGTGGGCGAAGCCAGCGTTGCTTCGATTGCAACCACCTAATTGGTGGTCCTCTTTTCGATTTGATTGTGAATTCCGTCCGCGAAATGTATGCTTTCTCTGCGCCCACCCGAGCTGGTGCGTCGAACCTTCGAAAAGCTTGCAGTTGTAATTGTAAATGCTGGGCTGTGATTGTATGGAACACATAGGATAGACCAAGAGTAAGGACTCTCGTATCGATCCTGAGAGAGCACGCGTGAGCCGAGTTAGCAGCTAAAGAAGCTCTCATCCCATGAAAAGATGAAGTCCTCGCGTTTTATTTCTCCCGGTCGTTCCAACACAGAGGCGTTACTGCTGTTTCAACTTCTTCATCGCGACAAGCATAAGGAGACGAAGAGGGCTACGAGTATCATCATTCCCTCCACAAACAGAATAAATTTGAAGATGACATCAATGAAAATGTCTACTCAACATCATCCTCTGCCAGTGCCACTCTCCTGTAAATCCACTCTTCTCCACGTGCTGGCGGTCGTCCCATTTCTTTTCCTCTTGGGTGCTGTCCTACCAGCGCCAACAGTGCGACTGGTAGGAGCAAGGGTACCTCCTAACGATGGAGGATGGTCCACGAGGATTAGTGGCGGAGAAAAAATTCAGTATGCGTTTGGAATGAACTGGGATCATTTTGCCGATTGGATAACGGCTGATACTGACGTTAAGGCCGACTTCATCAGATGCTGCATCTAAAAAAGAACTTACAATTTTTTTAGACAAAAAAATCAGCGGACCCCTACGACAACATCAATCTCTTCATCGCCCCCCTCCCTTTAGAATCTTTCTATGCCTCGTCCTGCTCCTCCCTCTTGTCCTTCTAATCTCCAAGAATCTCTAGACGGTGTTTCGCTTCAAAACCGCTTACATCCAGCGATAGGCCAACTCCAGCTGGACTTCGATATAGCCCATTTCAAAGGTAAAAGTTTCCTGGATATTGGTTGCGGAAGCGGAATTTTCTCTACAGCGGCTCGACATTATGACAGGAGCCTTGTCGTGTTTCTACATTTAGAGGAAAAGCAACCGTTGGTCCTCAGCAACGTTGATTTAGTCACTTGAGGTTTCTACATCTTGAGGTTCACTACAAGGATGAATGGTTCCGGTATTTGGTAACCTGAATTTAATGTGATCACAAGGGTTCTCTTCTTGTTTTCCCTTATGATCGAACTCAGGTTACCAAATACCGGAAGCCTCCAAAGGAAGCCCTACCCCAAGGTGGCTTTCCCAGGTTGAAGAGCAGAGACCACTGACTAAATAAAAGTTCTTGTTCATCCACACGGCCACGGACCCTGCTACATCACTACCTCAGACAGTATCAAGATCTTCATCCATGTCCTAGTACTGCTTGTACGACGTAGAATCTACCTGCTCTATCCGCATCCATGATGTCAACATCCTGCTAGTTCTACCTAAAACCTCAACAGTGTAAGTAAGGTGTTAGTTCCACTCCTCAGTAAGCTCGTAATAGATACTCTCTCGTCTCAGTAACCTCGTATTAGTCTCCTCAGTAACCTCGTATTAGTTACCTCGTAATAAGCTGCATTTCTTCTTCAGATTGCTTCTAATCCTCGTGATAAGCTACATCCTCGTTTTAGTTACCTCGTAATGAGCGCCCAACTACATCTTCTAATATCGGCTGGGTGCCAAGCACATTGTCTCGATTGATGTGCAACCGAGAAGCCTCAGTGCGACGCATAAGATGCGAAACTGGGCTTTCTTCGGGAAGACGAATATAGATGGCGAAGAAGACGAACTGGGAGTGACCACATTCGAAGAAGTCTACCTATACGAATCAGAGAAGCGACTGAGGATTATGGCATGAAGATGCTGGGGGTTGCTGGGCTTCTTGTGGCTTATAGCTACGACAGAAAAAAAGTGTACTCATACTCATCTCAGCCGCGCATCCCCGTCGTAGCTCACGTTGCCGAGTGAAGCTATGCTTAATTTTCGCCACGCCGTCGCACCTAGCGTCCAGGCAGAAGCGAGGTCCCCTTGAATCTTGAATCTTGAGGTTTTTCCTTCTACTTAATAGAAAGTGCCTACTTGTACTTTCTTGAGGATGAGTACACTTTTTCGCTTCATATTAGCATTAGCATTTTCAGACAACAAACAAGATCCAGCACTTCCTGTTGGAAACTGAAACCTCTTGTCTTCATAGAGAAACGACGGCGCAAAATGAGTGGCGCTGGTAGGCAAGCGCCAGCAGCAGGAACGGAGACCCAAGAATCAGCAGAAGAAGCGCCCTTGGCACTGGCATCTGGGCCTTTACAGCCGGCATCTGCGTCTGATGCCTCAGACGAGCTCTCTGATGCCTCGGACGAGCCACCCTCGTCTGGTGGTGTGAAAACGATATCCTTCCCCTACACGCAATTATACGACGAAGCCGGTGCTTCCTGGACAATCGTGCGTGGGAGTATACTGGATCCGAAGTTAGGGGAGTTTTTACGTGCGATTTTAGGCCTTACAGAAGTGAACGAGTTAGGGGATCAAGCCTCTACGGTGTATGCGATTCGTGGTGGAAAGATCAGAAATAGAAATAGCAACGAGGTCAGCGACGAGCAGGAAGATACAATGGGAAATGGAAACGGAGGAGGTCAAGGTTATGGCACGACTCGAATAATTTGCGTATTTTTTCATCTAGTGGCACGACTACCACTAGTCGTGCAACATGTTTACTTGCTTCTGCATTTTTACTTAATCGAAAAGCGAAATAAATACCCGAGTTAGTTACTGAAATAAGAGAGGGAGCTTAGGGCTATTCTTCCTTTAGGATTCTCGGTTATTCACATCTTCAGTTACTTGGTTCTTTCATGTTCAGTTTTTCGAATAGGAATGATCGTCGTTTCAAGTACCACTTCCCAGCGTTGAAGCTGCTCAACCGTATTCTAGTTCCCCCTCTAAAAAGAACAAACAGGGAAGCCCGAAGCTTTGCCGTCTACGTTTGACTTGATCTACTCCTATGGCGTGCTCCATCACACCGGTGATTTGTCACTGGCCTTACAACACGCGATACCTTTGACAAAAGTTGAGGGCGGCCGGTGTTTTGTAGCCTTATACAACCAGAGACTGTGGCCTCATGCGCGAGATAGAGACTGGCTCGACATCAAAGAAGAATACCTGGGGAGCAGACCATGGCGCAAACAACTCTTATTATGACCATGGGGAAATTCTAATTCATCTCCAGCAAGTCCAAGGCGACCGGAAAAATTATTGGCGACGTTGTTTTGATTCATCTCCAGCAAGTCCAAAGGGACCGGAAAAATTAGTGCAGGAAGTATCCCTTTCACCTCTGAGATGAACTACTTCGTCCTACACGACCTCATCTAACGTGAGAGCTATCCTATCTCTTAACCGACGTTTTCAAACAACTACGCTCGGAGATTGATCGCTTTGACTCTGTTGGCGCAAAGTTAGGACGCGGAATGTCGGTTCCCTCAGCGTTAGCAGACTCATGGGTTCCGCAGGATTTAGAACGCGTCTTAACTTAAGGCTCGAAAATATAGCTCATTGAGGATTTCCTACAGCAACCGGTTGCCGGATCTCATTTACTTCGTCGGGGGGATCTCATTTTCTTCGGCTCTTTCCTTCGTCTGCGGATCGTTCCGAAGAAATCCATGACTTCAGGGACACGGAGTTACTATCTTGTCTTGCCATTATAGTGGTATACGATGATGCCCTGACCAACAAAGACGCATGATGATCTTGAAGGGACCACTTGTTTTGAGCTCTAATAAACGCGTCAGCATAAGCAGGTGCCAGATATCATGCTCGGCGACAACAAAGGAAGACACTTGTTTCCTAACTTCGAAGTAGAGGTAGAGAAAGACAAAGAGGACTCACTAGGTGAGGACGAGACCACGGAGCGCTCCTCCACTTCCACGACTTCTTTTAAGGGTTGGCTGTTGTGCCTTAAAGATGTTGATTTATCTCTCGACGTCGACCACGCATCTTCATCCCTAAAAAGTATGTTGAGTGAGTATTTGACTCCAGACTCCTGATACTCTTCGAGGAGGAAGCGGATTCAGTTACTTTCCGGTACTCTTTCAGTGAAAGATGAATTTTGGTTAGGTCGTCTCACTCTAATTCTACTCCCAGAACCACCACAAAGCAAGAACACGAGCGTCTGGTGGCTTTCGATGAGATGCCAGACCGGTTCCAGCAGAAGTTCATGCGAGATTTCCTGTATCAGAAATTCAACTCCGGAGCATTGGGACGTGGAATGTCCTACCTGATCGAAGTACGTGACAACTTGGGAGGCTATCCGGTGGAATATTTATGAAGTCCGGTTGGACTATTTCTATCGAATAGTTCTCTCTAACTCAGTTGAAGATACTTCTAATACTGAAGATCATGAGTACAACAAGTGTCGCCTCTAACTCCCAGCCACGGTGCTCACCTCACCGAACTCTTGCGAAGGATGTGCTCTTCGTGCAAGGTTGTCAAGATGGATGACGTAGCGACAACCGGATACCTGATCACGCTTACCGCGTTAGATGTGGAGCCTAGGGACGTGATGCGCGACGATGAAACAGAGAACCCAGTTCTAGTGCCTGTTCGGTTCGGAGGCAAATCATCAGACCTCCACTTTCAGGACGATGACTACTATGAAGGGGAGAATGTTGGAGAAGGAGATGTAGAAGGTGAAAATGGAGCTCCTGCAAAACGGCGATCCTTGACTCCAGAAGTTAGGGCTCTTGATAATCATCATTAATTTACAGATTTCTCTCCACACGATCCATCAGAAGTAGAAGGTCATGATCGTCATCTCTTTCAGATAATCTGTACGAGTTCCATCTTAAAAAGAGGAAACTGTCTACTTAAAAAACTTTCCTCCTCAAGAACAACTACAACAACAAAACTAGATAAGTCTACTCTGTCTCTAAACAAGAAGAAGAAGCAAGGAGCAAAAGACAAGAAATTCGAAAAAAGCTCACGGTTTTTCCAGGCAGCCCGGATACCATTTTCACTGGTTGTTACGGCCTTTCCCGTACAAAGGCAGACCGGTCGGAAGCAGATTTGGCTCAGTTCACACAAGGAGGCGTACGAGTGGAATACGAGAACAAGAATTTTCGTACTAGAAGAAGGCACTCTACTACTGCCTCTCCAGATGCAACAGCTTCAACATCCAGATCCACAACACCACTATTAGGGGTTCCCACATTGCAATCTGCACTACCATCCCTGACTCTTTGCTCAGTAAGAAAGAAGTCAGGGATGATCTGAAAACCATCTAACACTAGGAGTAGTACCGCTTTCAACGTGTTCCGCCACAGAGAATAGTCGTTCCTGTTACGGATTGTGGCGTTTACGGCGTGCAGTGACTTTACCAGGACAAAGCGTTTTGCCTCTAGAGCTTTTTTTAGAAGCACAAAGCGAACCGCTAGTGGGTGCCAAGAGCTTTCTGAGGACAGCACAAAGGGCTGTAGGACGTGAATTAGCACTCTGGGCGTTGGAGAGTTTGCTTAGCTCAGAAGATGAAGATACTAGTCTCACTAGTCAAGATACTAGTCTTAGCGAAGGCGAAGGGCTGAAAAAACACCAGGAGGATACCACTGGTGGATCTGTGACAACTCCTCGCGCTATTGATGTAGCACGTTCGCGCCGGTTTCGTCCTTTACTAGTAGAAAACGAAAAGAGCCGAACTTCATTTGAGAAATCGGGTTTAGAAGTAGATGATAGTGTAGAGGAAGCTACTTCCGGAGGAGGTTTCCGAAATCGGAACTTATTCCTACGTCTCTACAGTATGTTAGCAGGAAGACATTTCGACTCTTCAACAGATAAAGCTCCAACTTCTACTTCGCCTTCTAGTAAAATAACTGCAGAAGAAGAAGAAGAAGAAGAAGAGGAGAACCAGAACGCTATATTATCCCTTTCTTCCCTCTCACCCGCTCGTTTTGATCTTACGTTCCTGGCAGAAGCGATTCAAATGTACTACTCCGAATCAGTCGCGCTGTCTTTCGACCAAACTGCACGTCGAGCGGCAGGCGAACGAGCAAGGAAATATTATCAGAAGTTAAGTATTTGAGGAGACTTCTGTTAGTTTGGATAAATTAGGTTTAGGGCTACGCAACAAGACAAAAAATACTAATAATGAACAAGAACAGCTGGTATGGTAGTTGATGTTGCATCAAATTCTTGTCACTGGATACATCAGAGGCTCCGATCAAGATCATGCAACCAGAAGATATACCATTTCTCAAAAAGAAAAATGAATCAAGAATGACAAAGACAAGTACAAGTAGCTAGATTTAAGTACACAATATGGCCATCTACCACTCATAAGCGTAAATACGACCATAACCATTCGTATCGGATATTATCCCCTCCAATTATCTCGTCGTCTCTCCTAATGGGTATCAACCCTGTTTTCCCTCATCTCTAATCCCTCGCCTCATGGGCATAAACCCTTTTTTTCAGGCTTCGGCGGCCTTTTCTCCAGTGGCTGAAAACATAGTTCAGCATCTCAGTGTGCACTACAAGACTCAGTCCAAGGGTTCCTCGGCTTACCAACGACCTTCGAGGTTGGAAATGGAAGCCCATGTAAAAAGCTTTTTTGATGGTGGTGGAGGTGGTGGAGGAGGAGACGCGAAAAGTGACTCAGTGACAGAAGTTGTAGAAAGTCACTCAGAGAATCAAGAATCAGCAGAATCTCTGCGCACTGTGCCGGTTGAGAAAGGCGCAGGATATCGCTGCTGGGTTGTGCCTCTCCGTTGGCTATTTTCACCTAGTGAAGCTTTAAGGGTTTTCAAAGGAAACTCACGGAGAGCACAGGAAGCTGCATCTTCAACAAGCAGTGAAACTTCTTCACCTAGTGAAGTAGGTCATACCTCTAGAGATGAACAAGCACAACTATGGCTTTCCTAATACATCTTTGGGCGCATCCTTGAAACGTATGGAGAAGTATCCTAGGAGCATTCTCTTGTCCCATACTTTTCAAGGATGCACTTGGAAGATGAATTACGGACCGCTCTAATACAAGAGCATGCAGAAGATAATACTAGTGCTAGTAGTTCCCCACATCAAGAAGAACGTCCTCAGGTGAAAGAAGTCGACGCCAACGCGGTGCAGACCTTTTTCAAGTTGGACTACGAAAATCCTGACTTAGATGCCTCCGTTCAATACCCTAAGACAATGCGTCTTCTCAGAGACGGTCATATGGTAGGCTTTGCAACGTCGGAGAAAATGGAAATCGCAATATACGTGGATGATGGAGGAGAATTTATGATCTTCAGATCAGGCAGAATGAGAAAGATTGATTTTGCATAATTCATACTCATACTACTTACTACATTGGATGCTATATATTCAATGAAATCAAATTTGAATTTTATCATCGAACAACGAGAGCAACATTTACATGATGTGGCTGCTAGCTGTAGATGATAACTCCATTTATTGTAGAAAATGGAGACATTAGCATCAGACTTGTTGTGCCGATTGATTTTCAATTTCAGTCAGCGTCCATCTCTCTAACGCCTTCCGTCTAGCCATGGATGGCCGATCCTTCTACTTGGGTGACGATTGGGTACCTGACCTAGACTTCTGCCACGACCTACAGGCAGATAACGTAGTCTCAGAACATCGTGTGATCGAGTTCCGCTTCATCGACAATGGCAACGTGCCTAAAGAACTCAGGAAGGGCAGGAAGGGTGCGGCTGACGATAATGAAAATTATGGGAAGTCAAGAAATCCATCTTAGGCAGTATTGATTTTGATGCGCTCCTGGGTCCTTTCTTAACAAGGGAACATGCATCTTGGGCAGGGTTTTTTCTCTTAAGGGAGCGGGCAACACCAGGATGCTCCAACAGTTCAAAGATGGATTTGTCTAGCAGCTCTAAGAAAATCATGTTGACCCCACCAACACGAATCGTACACAAGGAAGTGAGGCAATTCCAGAAACCCAAGCTCAGTGGACCGACCGAACGATGGACGACCTTACCAGGCAGTTTGTACGACCGGAGTCAAGTCGTAGCAAATACGAGCGAGTTGTCCAACACAAAACCCAGATGGATCAGCATGCAAGGTTAAGGTCAGCTTTTTCCCATCTTTCTCGGAATCTTGATATAATTACCCTCTAATTTGTTCCCCTGTATTCCTCTCTTCATGAACAAGAATTATAACAGTTCCACCCCTCTATCTATCTATCTATCTATCTATCTATCTATTGTTCCCATGAACCATTACGCAACTAGTTGGAAGAAAGGGGTCATCAAGATGAAGGGACCGAGACGTCGAGTCAAAGCGGACGCTAACAAATGTTGAAGGGCGTGTTCTGTATAAAACAGCAGCCGTCGTCTTCAAGAGCGTGGAGGGGATGTTATGTAGACGGAAGAACAGATGATAATGTAGAAGAATGTGCTGCTGGTCAACATTGTAATGTTGTAGTTCATTTCGTGTACTAAGAGTCTGAGTCTAAGTCATTCATGATCATCATCTGCGACAACATCATTTCTCCACACTTTATGGCGAAGAAGGAGAATTTCTAGAATTGACCATCTCTAACACCAAACCCCTACGCCGATCGATACGACCTGCTTTATGCGTGGAGACACGACATGCATCCTGAAGATTGCGTCAACGATCCTGTGCACAAGGATTTCTTTGCCTGTCAGGCTCAGCACGTTGTAGGTGGGATGATGTGATGCCGTTTGTGGGCGGGATGATGTGATGGGGTTGGTGACGAGGGTACTACGCGTTAATAGTGAAGACTGGTATCTAAATTTAGGTGTTGGGCATAGATGCAAATAACGGGCGAGTACAAGAATTGAGATAAATCTAATGAAGAAGAGGATTTTGTCGTGAACATGACGCCGCGTAGGGTCTTACGATGAAGAAAACAAAGTGACAACAAATATGAAGAAAATCAAGATACTGAAACATGGGATCATGACTGCAATATGGGATACTGAAATATGGGAGGCTGCAATAGGGATAAATTTCATCATCATCACGAACACAACATTGCTTCTTTAAGTCTATGAATTTCCCTGGTAAAACCATTAGACTCACATGCCCAGACAACCAGCTTGGATGTGCTAGATTCACCTCACGGAGCGACCCTTGTCCCTTGTTTTCCACGCAGACAAGTTTCTCAAGAACAAGAATGTCCTTCAAAAAGAAAAAAGTGATGTACTTGCTTCTAGGTGTGAACAAGCAAGTTGGTGATGCCTAGAAAACCTTCACTGTTACTTGCAAAGGCACGCGTCTTCGAAAAGTCTTCGTCCAAAAAGCAAAATGGTTGAGATTCCAAAAAATCGAAAATGCTGGACTGGAACTGAGAAAAAAAGGAAAGGAACGAATAGGAATAACACAAAAAATATGAAACTCATCGAAATAAAGCAAAAATCAGAAACTCAAATGTCCTATACAGCCACGACCTTTTCTACGTCCTGAGGTCACGTAGATGTAGAACGAGAACGTAGCGATTCTACTCTCTGAGTTGCATTTGTAGTGACATACTCCTACCTCTGTGGTGAGGTGCTTCTACAACTTTCTGAGGTGCACTAGCTGTAGTGATCGTCTACTGACGCCTTACTTACCTCCAGAGGTGTACGTTTAGCAGGTAGGTATGAAGCGAGTTTCTTTCGCACCTTGTAGCAGTGCTACAGCATCCTCTTCGACCTCCAGAAACCGTTTCTGTTTTCCTACCCATCGCTCCAGTGAAGCCAGATCAGAGGCGAGTAATGCCACCAGTAAGCGAAGCTATCATACCTGCTTGGAGTTACGGGTTTCTCGACGTCATTACACACTTCTACTACGCACAACCATATTAAACGGTGCTTATACCAAAGTATATTACTTAAATATAGAAGGAGAGGTATGCTGGGATTTTAAACGCTAGAAGTAGCATACAGATTCAGTCGCTTTCTAATTTTCGAAGGTGGGCAGCTGTCAGGAGATGACGACGACGTCCTGATGGAGGATGCAAGATCGGATGAGGAATTTCCAGAGACATTTAGTATGGGAGAACGGTGTGGTCGCTCTCAAGCGGACGTAGCAATGGACTTTGCTGAAGATGGAGAGGAAGCAGAGCCCTCACTTCCAAAAAGTGTTGTTAAGGCTTGTTCCCTAATCCATCTTCGGAGGCTTCCTGGGGACGTTTTTCAAGGGGAGCAGGCGTCTAGGATGCGGCCCGAGATGGATTAGTGCGGGCTCTAATAGTGATTCCTCCGTAACCTTTCAACACAGAATAGAAGAACACGATCCAGGAGTAGAACCCCCACTATCTCCCAGTCTGAAGAAGTACAAGCGTGACGACAGTGTGATGCCACCACTACGCTTCGGGTTGCTCCGGCAGGAAGATATATTATGGTCGTGGTCGGCTTTTGATAATTTTATACATATCTATCGCCTGCTCAACTAGTGCATCTCTTTGGTAAGGGTATCACTTTGTCGTTCGCATATTGAAAGAACACATCGTCAAGGGAAAAGAAGCGTACCGAGATCAAGATGTAAAGACGGAGATACACAAAGTTAAACAAGATAAACATACAGCCCCACTTTTCTATCTCTCTAAAGATAGAGATGCTATCTCTCTCCCCATCCCCATTGAATCGCTTGAAGCGTCGACGACGCTTACGATCTCCTGGCAGCGTCCCTGCGAAATCGTCGAAAAAAAGACTCACAAGGGACTCACTGTTGTTATGCTTGCTACAGTCATGCTCATCTAGTCAATGCAGATTCTTTGCGAGTAATAAATGAATGAAAAGAAAAGTGAGTAGTTTGTTAATATCTATTATAAGTAAGGCTCACGTGTTTGCAACGGTTTTAGAATTAACGGGACTGCTCTTACTGCATAGAGAAATTTATTGGAAGATGAATATGAGTAGATTAAAGTATAACTAAGTACTAGGCGGGAAGAAAGTAAATGAAGATAAAGCAAGGGTAGTTGTTCGTAGTTGCGCTTCACAATTTGACACACTGCTGGAACTGTTTTGTCCCGCCTTTAGGTTAGTAGTACTAAATGCGACACCATGATGATGATCAACACGACATGCCCATTATCGTATAATCCTAGTTGACTTTTTTACCTTTAACCTTTTCCGCCTTAGTTCGGAAACCGCCAGACTTCTCCAAGGAACGAGAGCAAGTTGCGAGGAAAAGGATGAGCAGGGTAATGAGAACCACGAGTACAACTGGGAGAGGTACTTCTAGCAGACCTAGCAGAGTCGGAGTATCAAAGATCGAGATTGACCACTCATCTGTAACCTCATCTTCTTCCTCTAGCACCGCAACCTCAACTACAGTGTCACCAAGACACAACGACTCAACAGCATCTTCGTTTCTAGGTGGGACAACCAATGCCAATACCAACACCAATACCAATATCAATACCAATACTGAAGTAGGGACATCAACGGCGAGTAGAGAGGCGAAGAGGTGGACTAGCACACTTGTGCAAGATCTCCATGGGGAACCACGCACGAGGCAAGAACTACGTGAAGAGCATCATCGACAACTAAGAATGGAAAGTGACGCAAGCAGTCCTCTATCACCCCCACGTCCGGCCAGAAAAAACGACCAGAACGCACACGACCAGACGGGACCTGGTGAAGACACGATGACACCGATAATGTCACCTGCAAGTAGGAGGAGAAGTCACGTTCCTACACCCAGGTCCGAGAGAAAATGGGAGTCATTTAGAGTGCGGGAATTAAAGCAACTACTGGAAGGAAGGGGCATCCACGTGCCAAGTGGCTTAGAAAAACGTGACCTCGTCGAAATTTTGACGAAAAACACACTAGCACTCAGAGGCGCGGGGGAAGAACTTAGGAGAGGGGCGGGGCAAAATACTTGTTGTACTGCTACTGGAAGTTGGAATTGTAGCACGACAGCTTCGGAACATCATTTTTCTAGGACTAGTTCTAGTAGCACCTTCTGGAGCAAAAATGCTGGGACAGCTACAACGTCAACAACAGCAAGTAGGACCAAAGACAATTGCGGCCCTGGTGCGATATTCGCTGGTGGTGGTGGCGTTGGTGCTGTGACGGCAGACATGAGGAGGAAGCAGATATCTAGGATATTAGCAGTACCCACTACGCCAACAACGCGTGGCATTCGAGAGTTTCTGGCAGCAACGTCAGTACGGAGAAGGGAGACTGAGTACTGTAGTTGAGTGTGTGTGTTGCTTCTTTCATCCTTCTATCCTTTTATCTTCCTTCATACTGCTTTTTGAAGTTGTGATAAACTATTCAGTTTTTGTTCGATATTCATTCTGACGATACGCATGATGACGATCCTCTTCCACCTCCACGTACTCGAGAAACCTTATGCGTTTAGCTTTAGTCTATGTCTTTCATCAAATAATAACATGATTAAATGACCCCACAACTGCACCTGCACCTCTACTTCTCCAGTTGGGCTTGGGCCGTGCTTGAGTTGCAATATACGAGCAGCTTAGAGGAGATACGCAGGGCAGTGAAAGCTTTGTTAAGGGTTGCCACATTACATCCTTCACTAGCATCCCTGACAGGTCTTTTTTCAGTAAGAAAGGACTCAGGGACGACGTGTTGGGGAAAGGGAATGTAATTCCGGAACCTCTAACTTTGAGGATACTGGTGCATCCAGATAAGCTGCCACCAGGGGACAGACACGCAGCAGAGCTTGCCTTCAAACGTGTGGAAACGGCAGTTATGATTGCTTAAAGTCAAATAAATGATTGTTAAGCTGCAGTTACGATTAGATAGTAAGCATTAGCTGCCGTTAAGAACAGAAATTGCTTTCGTCACTATTTTGTGACGTTCAACAACCAACACCATACTCTTTTCACCTCTCATATCACAGGCAGCTGCGTTGAAAGAAGTGCGGAGTTATGGCTCGTTTTGGCCCAGATTCTAGTGTAGATTGAGAAAACCAAAACTACCTTGTCCATGTCCCTCAGCAGAGGCAAATGCTCAAGGAAGGACACCGTTCGCTCCAGCTTTTGAATATAACGAAAAGGTGCTACTCGTCAGAATCAAGAACATAGTAACTCTAACAACTCATTCGTAGCTCATCATCGAGTCTTTCAAGTTCAACTACATCAAAGAATTATACTCGAACACGAGTAGATACTTCTCCATGTCCAATCCCAGGAGGTCCAGCTAGGTTTACAGCATGAGAATAACTTTTTATTTTGCAAGAGTATCATGTAAATGAATACCATTTCAGCGTCGCCGTAACGTATCATGAAATCAACGACCCTTCCCTTCATACGCACACTTTTTGACAACATCACTGATTTCATCGCAACAAACGAAAATATTGAGTTCGAGAACCAAAATGTTCGATAGTAGTCTCAAGGCATGCCTCCGAACAATTACGGATCTACATCTAGTAGATGTGTACTACTAGCTGGAGGTTAGAACTAACAGTCGTACGAGAGTAAGAGTAAGAGAGATATGTTCAGTACAAGAAACGTGACACAGGAGATTAGATCCAAGCTGCGGCGACTCGAACTAGTCAAAGTCTGTTGCTATCCCTCATGAAATTCCACTTTTTCTTGCGTGATCAAGTCATCTCATAGATCTGAACGACGGAATCTTGGACAGGCAATCTTCTGCTTAAGTTTTGATGTTCGCAAATGATGGCTCTGGATCTACAGATTCGGTATTTTTGAAGGACCTGGTTGGAAGTTAAACAATGAGGATAGGTTTATCTCACTTATTGATTGTTCTTTTCAACTTCAGCCCTTTCTCGAATTTGCGCTTTTTCTTCTTAGTGTTTTTTCCCTTTCCTTTTTGTCCCTATCCCTCTTCTGACCCCAGTAAATCGTAATCATGTTCTTCGGGTTTCGTAGAGAGCCTTACTAGTTGTAGTTGTAGTACATTGATACATATGTTATACCCTCATACAACTCAACATCTAGCTTGACCTTGTTAATTCGGACACAGTCCACAACACGTCACTTATTTCTTCGTAACGCAGTAACTTCTTCAACCTCCTGAAGTCTGATTTTTTCGTTCATCATCGATATCGTTGAGGGTTTTCGGAGTAGAAAATATGGGCCACGTATGTCAACGCCAAGACACCGGCGCTACTGCTTAACTAATTATTTATTTATTTGAAACCGGTGCCAAATCGGTGAAACCACGTAGTTCTACTTCGCGTTTCTCCACCACGACCATCGTTGAAGATGTTGCCTGACGAAGACGAAAGCTCTTTGCTCGACGCTGTTTTTGTCGAACCAGATGCCAGAGCACGCGCTAAGATCATCCGTCAACTGGGCAATAGAACAAACGCTCACCAGCGGTTGCTTCACCAGATCATCAAGTTCGATGATGCGTTTATTGTCCGTGCGGAAGCAGTGCGAACCCTCTGTATCGCAGAAAAAGATACGCAAGTTCGTGTGCTATTATTGGCGTTGCATAACGAATGGGTTGCGGATATTACGACGTCCAAGAACGAGAACGAGAACAAGGACATCAAGTTCAAGACGCCTAGTTCGAGCTCATCTCCTAGCACGCCTTCTTCTTCTTTACCACAGAAGTACCTTCCGAAGCAACACGATAGGTTCGATAGCTCTACAACATCAGCACGTCTATTATGCGTCCTAATTTTGGCCCTTGCTGAGCGTCCGGATCATAGCAAGTTCTTTAGGATTCTTGCAAAGTCACGAACTCTAGCTTTGGCACTTGTTTCGGTATTAACAACGACAACGGCAGGAGACAGAGCTGGGAATAATCATGATGGAGGAGGCCAAGGACGAGGAGCCAAAAATCTGGCCAGTTGTATCTTTTTTACCCTGGCTCGCTTGTCCCGCGTCAACGAAGAGGTGGCTCAGACACTCGCAAAGGCCGTGTCCGCAAAGGGAGGTGGGTTCCCTTTGATGTTGGAGATGGTGGCAGAATACGCGGACGAGGCCTTCAACACAACTGGTCGTGACGAGGACAATAAAGGCTTTGAGGATATGGAATCAGATTGGAATATCATATCCCGTGGGGGTGGAACAAATACAAACCAAGTTGCCCAAGACGACCAGATCAAATCTCCAACATCGTATCTCCTGGCTTCCGTTTTGGATAGCGTCCGCGAGTTTTGTGTGAATACTGGCACCATTCTAGGTGCCGTTGGCAAAAGAAATGAAGATGCAAAAAAAAAATTGGTCGTCTGTTGCTCGCGGATTTTAATGATGGGAAAATATCCCGGAGACGGAGTACAGAACAAACCCACACAAGAACCAGATATTGAGATTACCCTTTTTAGAGCAGCGACGCGATGCTTACTACTTTTTGCGGCTTATCTTCCTCCCGCCGAAGACGATCAAGACGATGATAGGACGAAATCGAAAAAAGGTAGCACTCTTGCTCTTGTTGTAGGAGAAAGAGGGGAACAGCAGGCTAGTATGGATGCTTCAACGTCGGAGTCTCGGGTCAGCGCCTTTGGTTCGCTTGCTTTACAGAAGGATGCCGCAGACATTTTACTCGCTGTTGAAAATTATACTACAGTTATGGACTATTCTTCAAAGCTAGAAGAGGTACTTATGTCAACTTTTATGTTCTTCGCTGATCCTTAAAGATGTTGCTAGTACTGCATCAATGTCTATCTAGATCGCAACTCTTGTCAACTGAAGAAAGCTGCTCTAAGCCACAAAGTTCTTGCCAACAGCACACTACCTCACGGAAGAAATGCGAATCCTTATGGCAGGCGTTGGGTAGTTCCATTGCACTCGATGCTACGCGTGGTATGTATCGCGGTACAGAGCTTTTTGCCCCAACCTTCCGACAATTGTGGGAATCAACTCTGCAAAGGATACTGCAAGATTGCATAGAGACTGCAGAGGTGGAATTGGCGGGACAACTAGAAGCACAAACGCTGAAAGTAGAAGGAGAAGGAAGTAAAACTAGAACTACGGACTCGGAAAGTACTTGTACTACTGCTACTACTATTACTACTGATATGGAAGAACGTCTACTTAAAGATACTTCTTTTTCTTCCACCTCGTCGATGCTTTTAGTCCACCAAGCTTTGCAGCTTCTCTCCGCGCCGCCATCCGGTGGGGAAATGCTTCGTCTAGTCCGTTTGGTAGAAGTAACTCTATCATCCACGAACGCTAGCAAAGAGAGTCGCATGCGTTCTTCTGCCGCTCTCCTTGTCGCTCTGAGAGTAGCAGAAATGCTCGATGGGAAAATGCGTAGTTGTGGTACTGCGCAAGGTGAACAGGAGCAAAGACAGGGATCACAACGATCACATGGAGATCTTCCACCGAGCAATACAACAAGGAAAGAAAAAGATAAAGATCAACCAACAGGACAACAAGGTGAACCAACAGGACACGCAGAAGATCTTCAACTTGACGAATCAGCAAGAGTTTTGGTATCGTCTCTTGTGCCATTGGTTGAAGGAGAACTTCGAAGAGAAAGAACACCACAGGATCCAGAATCGGACCATCTAGCTCTAGCTGATGGAGGAGTCTTGTCCATACTGGCACTCGCGAAACTAGGGAGCCTCTGCCTTCACCTATCCGACAAAGAAAATGCTGACAAGACGGGCGGAGGTAATGGAAATTCCTTGCAAGAATGTGTAAGTACTATCTTGAAGTGCATCCAAGTGTAAGCAGGGGGTTGTACACTGAAGATGAGCTGTTGTGATATTCTCCTTGGTTTCAGATTCTTCTGGAATCAAAAGCAAAAACAATGTGGTGTTTCTCAACATGATCGCATGAATCGATAGGTATCTCCTCAACGGACAGCGCATTGGGTACCTACTTCCGCATCCAGAGGAGCATTGGTCGGCTTATTCTGTATCTTCAACGCGACAAGAGCAAGACCGCCACATTATTAAGATTTCGATTTTCGGAAATGCATCTTCATGATTTTTGTTCATAGTGGGAGTGCGTGGACGAGTGCTGCGCTAATAGTCACGGCTGGCAAATACATCTAAATTACGATCATTCTAGTTGACTTAGTTTCAAGACCTGAATTTCATCGAATCTTGTTCTTCTAAGCTACAAATCAGGTGATCTGGCTCAGCTTTCAACGTGTGTATGGGCATTACTAGGTGACTGCTATCGTTCGGGTGTCGTTTTTGCATGGGCTAGTATTCGTTCAGCAGTAGACCAGATCGGTGAGACTTCTGACACTAGCACACTACATGGTGGAGGTACAACATCAAGTAACACATCAAAGGATTTCATGAGTAGTACACGAGGTTTGGCGAGTTTGAATCAATATAGAGAAACACTGCGGGAAGCATCCTCGGCAACGGGTTCCTCTAGCCGTGTGGACCTACTTCAGAAAGACTATGCATCGCTTTTGAATGTTGCTAGGATTTGCTGCGATGAACAGCGGAAAGAAGTGGAGGAGTACATGTTCTTTCAACATCAAGAAGCAGGCTCTACTTCATCTTCTTCTACGTCAAATAGTAGAAATGATACGAACTCCTACAACAATAAGGTACTAGGGGACCACACAACATTAACGGGAGCTGATGCACTTCTTGACGCAATGCAAAATTCAAAGGATGCTGCTGACCTGATTGGCTCTCTGCTAAGGTTTGCACCGACAGCGAATCTTGTCCAGGGTAGAAATTCAGGCTCCTCTACCTCCTTCACCGCTACTAGTTCCTCCTCTATCCCTAGCACCTCCTCCACCTCTACTAGCACGTCCTCGTTTTCCAGGCCGGACTTGTTCCTCCTTCCCACTGCCGCAAGTTCTGACGCACGCCTATTGCTCTTTGCGGCCACGTGTGCGCAGTTGGGTCCTATTTTCAGTCCGAATGTGCGGAAGGAGAACCCTAAGTTTTTGTCGAAGACCTCGCAAGAGACGTTCGTACAGAAGCTTTTGCAGCAAGTTCTTGACGGAAAGCCTGAAGCAGAAGGAGAAGAACAGAAGGAATTTTTACATGATAATTCCTTGGAGATTTATTTCATGGAACAAACCTCTACTAGTCTAACTCAGACTCAGAGCCTAGTAGCGACTCAGAACCTGTCTCTAAAAATGAAGGCCACTTTATTAAGTGATCTTATCTTTGGTTGGGAACAGAGACTACAATGTGGATCCTTAGGGCCTGACAAGGTACTTGCGGATGTGGCGGGTAAGATTGGTGCCTCAGAGCGCGAACTTTTCTACCGGGAAAGACTAGTCCAACGTAGCTGTGAAAGTCTTAGAAAAATACATCCGGACTGGTTTACAGTGAAGGAGATGAAAGAAGGTACTCGTACTGCAGTTTTTACAACAGAAGAGACAATTACGGAAGCCCAAGTAGTCGCAGAACCACCACCCGTCGAATCCTTCTTTGAGGATGTGGATGCGTTGATTTTGGCACAGATACGGTGTGGCATCCCCGACGAAGCGATTGCGACCTTAGAGTTTTTCCTTCTAGAAACAGCAAGATCTTCAACTGGTAGTGATATAATGGTTGAAGTAGAGGGAGACGGTGAGGGTCGTACTACTTAAGGCAACCAAGAGAGCATCTTCAGCATCATTCTTAGCCCTTTTTCTACTTGAAAAAGGGGCCGAGGTGCATGCACTCCGGGATGCCAACGCCGTAGCTCTAAACCAACACTACTCCAATCGCCCGCGCACTTGCTAACCGTCTCCGTAAACGTGTAGAAAATCCGCAGAGCTTCGAGCCTAAGTGGGCCGTGGCAAAGCTTCGCGTGTTGCAAGAACAAGGGGACTGGGCAGGAATTAGGTCGTTTATTGGAAGTAGTGGATTTTCGTTAAAAGCAGGAAACAGTACAACAGGAGATGCACCTTCCTTTTCGACGAGGAGTACAAGTTCTCCTCAAGCAGGTGGCAACAATGCCGCAATTGCAGCAGATCTAGGAGCATTTGCAGAATTTTGTCTTTCAGGTGGAGTTGGTCCTACAACAGATGCTGAATCTGAGATAACGAAGAGTCCTGAGTTTTCTGAGAGGACGAGTCCTCTCGATCTGGATCTTCACAATGCAAGAATCTTGCGTTTGTTAGAGCAAGAGGCCAGCGATAGCCGCGACGCAGATGACTCTGATCTAAGAACCAAGAAGATTCGTGAGGAAATAGATAAAGCGTGGAGGGAGGCGGTCGTGAAACTAGCTTCAAGAACGTTCGTCCAAGGAAAAGCATCTACGCCAGCATCCTGTCTTAAAAGTCGTGGCATTGTGCTTCTCTCAATGCTCACGGACATCGCTGAATCAAAAGATCTTCTGCAGAAGTCTTCAGCAATCCTAGAAGATGCTGTTAGTGTAGGAAGAACGGCACCAGGCGCTTGCGCCTCTACAACATCCTCGTCTAGTATTAAGGCTCAACTTTCATTGGTCACTGAAGACACGGAGGAGGAGACCCCTTGAGACAACAGGGGAAAACGAAGGGAAAGGGGAGGGCTTTGAAGCGGGTCTCTTCCGTTCAGAGTCAGTGACCAAGAATGAATGCCGAGCTTTAATATTAATAGTACTACTCGTATAACCTCCAAAGGAGCAGCAGCAGACTTCGATCGGCGACTGTCACCTACCTCACAGCACTTAGAATCCATACAAGAAGAGGTAGAGGAGACTTCTACATCAGGACCGTGTGGAGAACGACCCTTGTTGTCGTTTACCGCGACAACTAGTTGTACAACTTGGAGTGAACACCGAATAACAGCGCAAAAACGTGTATGGTTCTAGTATTTGGTAACCTGAATTCGATCACAAGGATTTCCTTCTTGCTTTCCTCATGATCAAAATCAGGTTACCAAATACCAGCACCATTCAAAACGCACAGCTAAAGCGCAGCTTATGGTAGTACCTGATCCGGCGGAATGGCTCCCGATGTTGCAACTTTGCAGACGATGGTGGGGTATGGACTCGAACACTGTGGACTCGACCATTGCGAGCGATGACCTTGCCAAGCAATGGCTTCTGTGTGCGAAAGCCATTAAGAAGAGAAAGTTGCCGAGCACGAGCTTTGCGGACGATTTTCTCGTAAGCTTGTATGAGAGATTTTGGGGTGCTGCTGACAGACGCAGAACCAGAAGCCTCAATAAAGAAAGCCAGGATCATCGTCACGGATATCATGATCATAGCAAGGACAAGGCTTTGGCGCAACATTTGCGCCTTCATGCAGAAGATGACGAAACACTGTTGCTTCGATTGGCGATACTGTGTGCTAGAGTGAAGATTGCGATAGGTGGAGAAGGGGATCTCAACGCTCAGGAATCACTTCTGTTTCTTCTCCGAGACCGAGAAATGGAGGAGGACATTACGGCAACAAGTGCAGAGTTGATTATCTGAATCTACCGTAAAATAGTGCAAGGAGGACAACATCTTTTATATATAATTAGAGAACCATCTTTCGCCTTATTTTTTGGATAGAACCCAAGTGCAAGTAGTAAGTTGTCCAGGTACTTTCCTTGTGTGTGAAACACGAAAAGAGCGGAATGAGCGTCGACGTTTAAAAGAAAAAGATGACCTCCACTAGCAGTAGCACTACGATCAGTACTAATTTCTACTTATTTTTTCTTATGACTTCCAGACGCCGACCACTTCTGAACAGCTCTAAATTCAAGAATGCAAATTCCACTGAAAAAGAAAAACAACTTGCCCGTCAATGGGCAAAAGCGTTTGTGCTGGGTGCAAGGATCACACAGGATCGCTCTGAGAAGCGAAATTGGCTACACAGGGCAACGCGGATGGAACCAACCTACTACAAAACCTGGGAACGAAGGTCCGATGCCTTGTATCTAGAGGCGCAGAGGAACACTGGAGGGGAGACGAACCAGAAGCAAACTATCGCTAAGGCCGTTGCACTAGTAGTTAACGCTATTGGTAAGCTGCTCTTTCATATTCTAAACTTACTTCGTATCTGGTTTCATTCTTGAGGTAGAGGAGGGCGTGGAAGAACGATACATCCATGTTAATTTAAGTAGTAAGTAAGTAGAGCATAGTGCTGCTTCAAAAACGCAGAAGTTATTTCAAAAGAATTTTTATTTAATTTAATGTAAGTAATTTGCTTCCTTGCTCTTTCCTTGCGTGTTAAGCGTCTGCGACCTTTCGTTAGAGGGACACGGGAGTGAGAGTCGTTTGTAACTCGTTGTTCGTAGATGTTGCACAGCCTTCCCTTCAAGACATTTATCAGGGTATTGGGGCAAACCACTCTTATTCCTTCATTCATATTAGAATTACCTGACAGACTCAGACCCAATGTATGAAAAGTTAGTTACACGCTAGTACCCAAATACCTATATTACCCTCGGAGCGAAGAATTATCCATATCGACGAAAGGGCGTGGGTTCGTTCCCACTCTGGTAGGCGCGACTGTTGTGACACGGCCACAAAAGTCACACCGAGGGCAGCCTTGAACTTTATCGATATCATGCATACCCCATCTAACATCGAGAGTGCAGTTTACTGCATGCGCAAGCTGCTGGAGCTGAAGCCGGAGAAGAAGGTTGTCCTGCGACTTCTGATGTTTTGGTTCACATACTCAGAGGATCCGGATCTCGCAGTCAAATTCGACGTCATGGGAGATTGCGCCGCGACTGATGCAGATGATGAAGATAAAAACTACTCCGAGGGGCAAGATAAGGATAGCGATAGGCGTTATCTTTCTGCTTGGCTCTTTGTAGTCCCTCAACTAGTAGCCAGGTTGAGGTCTCCTCGTCCGAAACTTCGAGGACAGCTGTACCATTTGCTGCGCCGGTTGGTCATCTTCTTTCCCCGCGTGACGCTTTTCCCGCTAACGCTTGCGCTATCTTACCCCGAAAGTTACGCGCAGGATGTGGCACGACGAATATTAGTTACGGCTCAATATTATAGAAGTTCGTTGTAGTTCATTTCTACCAGTCATTTCTCGCAGTTTCCTTCTTGGGATTCTGAAGAAATGGGGGAACGAAGTGAAGTGGTTTGAGGTCTAAACCCGGAGCCGACCTTGCGTTTTCTGGCTTCGGGGAAGTGCGGCAGTTAGCACGTGAGACAATGCGGGTCTCCGCGGAGCTGGTCAAATTAGCAATGCTGATTTCGGACCTTTGGGTCGCCGGTCTGGAGTCCGTGCAGGCAGCGCTGACCTTGCAAGATTTCGAGACCGCGTATACGATTCTAAAACCATTTATGAAAGGGAAAAAGTCACTCACACTCAAGAAATCGGCTAGAAGAATTTAAGCAAGAAGCTAAGTAGCTACTTTTTTGAGTACTGTGAGTGCAAAAATCTTTTCTGTCATACCATTGCAGGAAACGTTGAAAGCGCAAATGCTTACAAGAGAGCACATGACATTAACTGCAGGCACAGATTCTACGGGTTGTAGATCCACAAAAGAAGTTCATGCTGTAGAAAAGAATGCCAGCACATCGACAGCAAAGAGCAATAGTACCACGATCGCATTCGCAGCCTCCAGAACTACAGTTGTTCCGGCGAAAACGACTAAAGTTGCTCCTCAGCAGCTGCACCCTTTAGAAGAGAAGCTAGCAAAAGCGGCAGAAAAGAAACGCGATCTGGCCAAATTGAACGCTCTAACGCAAATCAAAATCGATGCCGTTACTGCTGACGAACAAATGAAAGGAAGCACTGCTGCAAACAGTGGCACAACATCCAATGGCAATGGCACTGAAATTACCAACATGCGTGGCCTGCACGTACAAGAAGGACAAGGCGGTTTTAAAAGTTCTGTCTTGTATCATTCGAATGTAAACGCAGCAGCTTTGATGTACGACATCGAGAGACAACTGTTGGCACAGGAAGTGGAACAAAAAAAGCAAGCAGGAGAAGGAGCTGTGATGTGGTCTGGTGACGATGGTAGTAGGAAAGCAATAGAGAAGATGAAACAGGAGAAAAAACAAGATCTTCACGACGCTGACCCTAATAACCGCACAGAAACATCAAATTTGACGCCGTTCGAGCTGAATTTTCTTAAACTATACAGTGAGTATCTGCTTGCTGCGGTGCCCTACGTTGAGCGCTACGGTCTCGGACGGAAGGGGAAATATCTGCTTCATGCTTGGCATAAGTTTTATCAGCCTGTTTTACAACACATCCAGAAAAACGCAACAGATAAACTGCATCTGAAAGACGTCGCGCCAAGGTTGTGGGAGATGTCGGCACCAGCGTCAGATGCATCGCCAAAAAACAAAAGCAACAACATTACACTTGCATCACAGAGTAGACATATTTCGCCACCTGGCCTATTTACCTCTTCGGTTGCGATCGCGCGCTGGCGTCCTACGGTCAAAGTTCTCTCTTCTTATGAAATAATGTTGGTATTTGTACTCGTAGTACTATGTACTTATTCCAGAATTATTATTGTTATTTTTGTCTAATACACACTGTAGATTCTTTCTGCTCGCATGATTTCTCGGCTCTTCTCTCACTCTCGTATTGTTATTGACCTTCTAATGAACCAAGAAGCGTCCTCGCGTATTAGAAGCTGAGGGTACGGATGGGCGCGTTTATAAGTACCTGCTCAAAGGGAATGAAGATTTGAAGCAAGATGAACGGGTGATGCAGGTGCTGGATCTAACGAACCAACTACTCCTTGGAACAAAGAATGAGCAAATCAAGATCAAGAGAGAAAGAATGACACTTCCTCGTGCTCCTAGTTCTAAGAGTGTCGTGAGTGGTCTACAAGAACGAGAACAAGAGCAAGACCTAGACGGAGTTGGAGAGCATCTTCAAGGCGGGAGAGGACTACCGCTACCGAATGCACGAACTTCTAAGTCCGCGACCTTAGCTGAGGAGTATATTACCACTTTCTTCGAACGTTCTTGTGCCTCGACGTCATTTTCAGTCTCCACGAGGGGATCTCAACCTGGACATGGAGATTTTAGTTTGGTTCCTTACCCTATAGTTCCTTTGTCGAACAATGTGGGCTTGGTCTATTGGGTTCCAGGAACGACCACCCTAGGCGAACTCGTGTCGCAACGAAGGGCTAGAAGAGGCGTTCCTGGATCCGTGGAGTTTAGCCTTTAAGGCCAGCTTTTAATTTTATCGTAAGTATCCATTTCTCTACTTAGCGTCCTCTCTCTGAGTCTAGTGGTATCCTTTTCAGTGTTCCCATAGATGAAGAAGGGGGACAAGGTACTATCGAGATGAGAGGACCAAGATGATAGATGAGCTAATAGAAAAGCACTTCTTGCCCTAGAACTCGAAAAGCACTGCTCTGAACCCTAGTCGAAAACCCTCTAAGCCCTAGTCGAAAAGCATTTCCCCCAACTGGCCGGTGACCAAGCGCCTGTTGCGGAAAGGGCAGCGCTTTTCCGCCAACTGATGGCGCATACGCGAGATAAATACAACAGTGGCAGTGAAATACGAGATGGACTTTTCTATCTTAGTGCGAGTGGGAGAGGATCATTGCTTGCTGGTGCTGGCAGAGATGTTGAAGAGCATGATGTAAAAATGGGAAGACCAAGAGCAAGGTCGTCATCCTTGAAGATCTTGTCGCCAATAAAGCTGTCGCCATCTTCGTCGTCGACACCGCCATTCACATTGTCCGCCTCACCGCCATCAACGACGTTCTTAGAAAAGAGGCGGAATTTTTGTGACAGTCTCGCGGGCATGTCTATCGTTGGTTATTTGCTCGGCCTGGGGGATCGGCATCCGAATAACTTGTTGCTGCATGAGGACAGTGGAAAAGTAATTTATGCGCAGAGTAGTTTTTTAGCTACAGATCAGATTAGGCTTTGGGCTGTCTTCATATCGAATTATTGGCTCTGAAACCTCTGAAAGCTGAGATTTAGTTCTTGAAAAGTACTGGAGGTAGGAAGATCAAGATGCGAGAAAGTGAAATAATATTTAATATTTACTAGACCGTGACGAGGAAGTGTGAATTTTTTTTTTTTGACCGTTATTTTTTTTTTAATGACGAGGAAGTGTGAATAATATTGACTAGACCGTCAATCTTCCATGATCTTCTCATTACGACACGACGACGGACCCTAGTTTACAGGCAGGTCCTTCACCTTCGTTCTTTGGAAGAACTACGCAGCCCCTAAAAGATCATGATGTTCTGATTCGATGTATAAGATCAAGACTGTGGTCGCTTTCAATAATTGTTTCACATGAATACAACTGGTCGAGTAGCTCTCCTCAGGAGGTACTACTGCACTGGTTGGCCTCACAAGTAGACAATGATAGCTACAGAAGAGGCACCATGACATGACGTGATATCCTCCATACCTCTAAGTAATCCACGTGGATTTTGGAGACTGTTTCGAAGTGACCAGACTGCGCTCTCGGTTTCAAGAAGGCATGCCTTTCCGTCTTACGCGTATGCTAGAAGAGGCCTGTGGTAGTGCGGCTGTGAATGTTTGCTCCTATGTGAAGGATATAATGACGGGATCGGGAGTAGTTGTTCCTGCTTCTGCATCCTCCAGTCGTGCAGAACAAAGTTCAGCAGCATCACTCTTTGGTACTCGCAATAGCGCTTTTCGTCAGGCGTGTATTCGCGTTTTGCGTTGTTTACGAGAGAATGCTGATGTTTTTCTTGCTATGCTCGAAGTCTTCGTACAGGATCCGTTGGTCGCGTGGAGACTACTACATCCTGAACCGGAGGTCTCAGTTAAGGCTACAATAAATGCATCTTCACAGACATCCTGAGACCGTTTTTCAAGGGGAAAGCAGGCCCAAGATGCTGCTGAAGATGGATTCCTCCTAGTTCTAACTCAGAGAAGATGCCAGGACATCAAGAGGGCGATCGACAAGACTCACCGGAGGCCTCTCAGCATCTCAAAGGAGAGCAAGAGAACGATGCTTTTTTCAACTTGCCTCCCCTTCAGGTGTCTGACAACGATGTTGAAGATGTCGAGGATGTAGTTGATATCCCATTGCTTACAAACGGAGGAGACGGTGACGGGGGAGAAGATCATGATGAGTTCTCTTCTACGAGGAAAACTACTATATCGACGATGAAGCAGACTACAAAGAGCAGCAGCAACTACATCGTACAACAACACGATCCAGCTTGTTATACTGTGGACCCGTTCTGTGAGATTCCTGTTTTGCTACAAGAAGGTTTTGCTGAATCTACGACTACTGCGACTGCGGAAGTCACGACAGCAGAAACCAGAGTAGATTTGGAGCTGGCTTTGGAAACGAAAGCGAAAGCCGTTCTCACACGTGTAAAGAAAAAGCTGGAGGGGAAAGACGAAATTCTATTCCCCTATAGACAATCCGTATCCACCAGCGCTGGCTCAGCTCAAAAGGAACTATCCTCCTCTTAAGGCCCACTGTATCTCGTTTTTACAGGACACTTTTGTCTGTCTTCTTCTTGGAATGTTCAGAAACGAAGTAGATGAACCCCCAAGCAGTAGCAATTGAATTGCTTGAGCTCGTCTAATCTCCCTCGACGTCTTCCATGTCCGTAGAGGAGCAAGTCGATTGCCTCATTCGGAGTGCACGAGCGGAGGAAAACCTTGTTTCGTGCTACATAGGTTGGTGTCCTTTTTGGTAAGGCTTCGCAACATGGGACCAACATCAAGACCTAGCATTCTTGGTAACCTCTCTCCGCGTGCGGTCCGTAGAATGACAACCTGGTGCTTTCCTATTGGGCTCATCGGCTACGGCATCATACTAGGGAAAAAATGATATACGCGTAGTGCTGCACAAGACGATGGGCGGCCATACTGGTTGGCAGTGCGGCTCTGAGGCGAGGACCACTTTGAGGACAAGGAGTACGACGAGATGCAAGAGGTCACCCTCCGATATAGAAATTCTAAAAAATCTAAAGAATCTAAATAATCTAAAGAATCTAAAGAATCTAAATATTCTAAAGAATCTAGAAATTCTAAAGAATCTAAAGACAGGTCAGGACTGTTTAGAATCTAAATCGTCGAGATTATGCTTAGAATCTAAATCATGCTGATCAATCTAAATCTTACTGTCTGAATTTCATAAGACGAGTCTCAAAAATATCGCAATTTCGTAAGGGTGTCACTCGCAAACATCTCTAGTATGCTTGACAATCTAGTGATGATGAAAAACCAGTCCCTTACTAGGCTCTAAAACTTCTAAAGATTCTCCGTTTCTCTTGTTCGTAATCCGATTCTAAAGAATTTAGATGCTTGACGATGGCGATCTATGAATTCTAAATAATCTAAATCTCAGCAAGAACGCCAGCGGCTAATGGGACTTATTTGGTATGAAAATCTTTATCTTGGTATCCTTTGAGCATTTCGTCTTTTCCATCCGTTGTACCATGGAGTGAGTTTCGATTGCTTGGATTACGATTTACTAAAACTACACATGATGATGATGATGATGATGATGATGATGGAGACCACACACACGCACACGTCTCCAGAGAGGCACACGCCCACACGTCTCCAGAGAGACACACGTCTCGCCACAGATCATTGACAATGAATTTTGCTTGTTGTTCTTCCCACAGCTGGTTTTGTTGTTTCGTAGGAGATCGAGATTTGAGTTTGAGAGGAGAGGACTTGCTGTGGCTGTAATCTGTTGGACGCTACGAATGGAATGAGAGTAGAACGAGAGCCAGGTTCGCAGCTATAATCTGTTCTTCTTGTCACAGAGAGAGAAGCTTATACGATGGATGATGACATTAATGTGGTGAACGTGAAAGTACGCTAATGCTGGCGTCCGAACATCGACCTTATCTGTGGTCCCTTTATTAACTGCAGAGGGTAGTTCATTCTAATTGGTCCTGAATTCTGTTTCTTTGCTGGGGGCCTCAGTCTCTGTCTGTTTCGTCTTCAAGTAAGACCCAAGAACTGTGCACGCGGTGGCTGCTACGTTGATACCACAACACGACCAGTCAGAAGATGAGCCTTCATCGTTCCCGTCGTCCACCAATTTTGCGCACATGCGATCACACTCAAGCGAAACGCAAACAAAAGACCGGCGAGCGTCAACCTGATATAATCGAGGAGGATGAAGACCTTGACCACGACAATGACAGCTGCTCAGTGTCTATAACCGATCGCAGTGTCTCTCCATGTTTAACAACACCACGCAAAGGAAAAGGGCCCCAGGAGAGATCCAGGAGAGTCACATGCCGTGAAGCGCAAAGCACTAGCACGTCTTCTTCTACCGCGTCGTCCGGCAGTCGTAGGAAGCTTGCAGGTTCTTCCAGAAGTAGTGGCCCTCGTAGCAGGGAGAAACAAGAGCAACTACATCTAGCCGCTCAGTCGTGTAAGCGTAACAAGGGAACAAGAACAAGAGAATGGAAAGCGGATACAGGAGCACCAAAATCGTCAAGTAACTTTCGCCACCTCATGTACTCAGGAGATAGAAAATCCCCACGGAAATCCTCTTGCGAGAACTCAGAGTGCGATTCTGTGGCTTCTTCTTTTGCGGAGATAAAACGACAACATCAGCTTCTTGTTCAAGAACCAACGACAGGTCCTCCTGCCCAGGATGAAGAAACTTTTCAAAGACCACCTAAAACTGACATCCTGTCTTCAACGCAGAAGCACCATATTATGGATATGGGGGAGGATATTTTTTGGACCACTACGACTACGTCGTCAACTTCATCAAGTTTTGCCACTGCATCTGCGGCAACTAAAACCAGTAGAAAGACCACGACGTGGGTGCTGCGTGGGAAGGAACAGCGCGAAGTCGAAACCCTCTACGTAAACCTTACCATAATGCAGGAAAGAGAGCTGCAATTATCGCTACAAGAAATCCATCTTCAGAGGCATCTTGGTCCCAGAAGGAGTTTCCTGAAGATGGGAACCAAGAGTAGTCTGAAGATGGATATCTCTTAGTTCTAATGCAAAGAGAGTGGAGAGACTGGCCTGTTCCAGGTCTCTTTGGGGTCGATGGTGCGAAAACGAACAACTTAGAGAGGCTAAATGCTGCGCTTCTCTATCATTATGGTTGGAATTGGTGATAGAATACAAGGAACAACAGTTACAGGCTCTTCCCTTAGGTACGAGCATACATCAGGAGCATACACCAGGAACGTTATAGTACACACTAGAAACATACACTGAGTACAACTACTAGAAGAGACGCAGAGATTTGCTACGTTGTTTAGTATCCGCGACCACTACCATGAATGGGTACACTACTACTACTTCTACGCCTACACTAGTGGATCTGGTCTCTCTCTCTCTGTGAATCTAAATAATTCGGCAGTCAGCCTAGGATTTCCCTATATGAATTTTTTAGGGTCAGTCTCTAACTTTTTGCAGTCGCTTCAGCGGTGTTTTCAGGCTGTGCGGTTGGCGTGGCGATGTGGGAGACGGATTATTATAGTTCTTTTCCTCCACACGCACAAGAAGATTTCTATCGTACACAACAAGGTGGACCACAAGAGCAACAAGTAATGCCGGTTGGTGCGCGAGACGTGGTGTATAATCCACAAGCACAAGCATTGCCGGTAGGTAAAATTCCTCAGGAGCAGACCTATCCACTACGAGGCGGGCAATCACAAGATCAAGGGGATGCATTCCTAGCAGGAGGCAGAAGTACTATAGGTATGGCAGAGGGAATGAATTTTACGACTGTGATAAGTGAACAGGCCAACGCCTAAACCACTAAGCCAACTGCTTCGCTTATCAGATTGTAACTTCTGCAATACAAGAATTGTCCACCCCTGAATTGGTCTTAACAAGACTCAATGGAGTACAAAAATTGCTCACCTCTGTTTTGCCTGATGTTTGGGATTCTTGTATAATAAAAATATATTACCGAATGGACGGACGTTTCGTATTTTTGTATAGAGAAGAGAACGGAAAAATATTTTCTCTAGTTCAACAATGACAAGAGCCAAGAGTATGTATTACTTCTCAAGCCCAGCTCGCTGTCTACTTCTAAAGACTACAAGCACTACGCACCGAGCAGAGACAATAGGACAGACAATCAAAGAGGGACGAATTTAGCCCATCACGCCTTTCTTGGTGGAAGAAGCAGGGACGCCTTCCTCGGAAATTCAGTCGATTCCTTGGATATTCCGCGGCTCTATCTTAAGAATCAGAAGAACGTGTCTGTTTGTATTCCTCCGACTGAAGAGATACTGAGTCGCGACTACTTCTCTTAGAGGTCCAAACAATTCACTTCTTGGGTTCATTTCTTCAGAATCCCAAGACGGAAACAGAAAAAAATGACAGCTGGAAATGAATTGTGTGTTGTTAAATGCTCTATCTTAAGAATCAGAAGAATGTTACTTTGTTCTCATCGTATCTAATACCAGTATCAGTATCTTGTACCAGTAAACTTGTACCTTCACGTTTGGTTTTCCTTTTTTGGTCAGTTCCTACTTAGGAGGTTGGCCCCCCTACTATTATCTATCAAAAAACCGATACCGAAACCTCTATCTTAATTTTTTCTCCTTCACTCGCTCCTCCTCGACTTCTTCTTCATTCCCGCCGTGCCTCTCCACGAAACGCAGCAATTGATAACGTTGATTGTCGCGGCAAGGATTGCTGGATTTGCAGTGGTAGTTGCATGCGCAACGGCATGCGGAGTGCTTGCGTGGAAGGCGTATGCGATTCTGTGTATCCTCAAGGACCTTGATAAACAGAATGTCAAAGAAGGGTGTCAAAGACGTAGTAGCACCAGAGGTGGTAGAAATGAATCTCCGACAGGAAAAAAGCGGCGGGCAGCTAAAGCTAGTGAAGCCGTGGAAGAAGTACTCTTGAATAAAGTAGACGACCTAGAGGAGGCTCATAGGAATTATATGGCTGACGTTTATTCCATCTGTACGACCAGCGAGGCGCCCCTTGGTGCCCTACGTTTTTAAGAGGAAAAGGGTAGCCGTGATGGTCTGGCTAAATGGAATGGACATCATTCATAAGAAATGAAGAAGAGCACTCCGCAGCGGCGAAAAGCGAGACGAGAAGCTCAACGAGCACCGTGGCACTGTTTCGAGATTTCAGTCCGCCAAGAGCCAAACGCGTCGTTGATCCGTTTCGGAAAGGATTATGGACAGGAGTACATTAGTCACACTTTGAGCAGTATCCTAACAGTAAGTGCAAACGAGTCACTTTGATGAGCATCTTCCGTATTGTCACTTGGATTGTAAAGTTGTCAATTCCTTGCAGTAGTCGTACAGTGAGCATCACAATTCTCTACTTTGTTGGATAATCGTCGATACAACTCATAGTACCGTAGTTCTTTATATCACTATTTAAGATTTTGATTTATAATTTGTTTATTCTTAGTAGTAGTTAGTAGGAGGTCGTTTAGTTAGGTGCTGGTGTTGGAGGCTTAGGGCCGAACTCCCCGCTGCATTGATGATCATGACTTGCTGTTCATTTACAGTAGAACAACTTCATCGAAGATACCTTCTGTTGAAAACAGTAGTAGAAGTTAATTTGTCATCCGTAGAGAAGTTCTACCTCTAAGAAGATTTCGCGCAGAGGAGGAAAGTAGGGAAGCAGTCCTTGATCATAGGGATGAAAGCTTATTATTTCAAGGGGAAGGGACGATGCACAAGGAAGTCATTTGGACACCAGCTCAGTTCCGTGAGTTGCGGGAAATGGGCTTGCTCACTTCTTTGGAAGATTGGCTTCATTTAAGGCAAGTGCTACAGGGTGATGAAGACTGGATCTGGAAATCCCGGGAAGTTTTTTCACAGCATTAGAAATCGGCGACTCATCGTCACGACCTGCCCAATCGTCAAGTTCTAGTGTGGACGAAGGCTTCCAGAAAATAGTCTAGACTTCCCGTGATCACTCTAACTCCAGACCGCAACAATCGAGTGCTGGAAAACTACAACATGTTTTCTGGTTTGAAACTTGGGGGATCCTGCTCGAAAAATGCTGGGGGGAGTCGGAGTCCTAATAACCGTAGCACTGACCACGAGGCATCAGTTCAAGCTCAACAACATGCTGAAACAGGTAAAAATTGTAGCAGAAATCTTCGTAGTTGTACCGAGGCACCAACAAGTCAAGAACAACATGAACATGAAGACGATGAGAACGAAGATGATGGGGATGGAGCTGTCCTTCCGCATGAAGCACTAGAAACATGGCTGCACGCTGGTAAGAAGGAGACTGATTCGAGGAGAACATCGAAGACCGGAAACATTTTTAAGGCTCTCGCGAATTCATCTCTCTTTAAGAGGTGCGTGTATCTTTCTTTGACAACGCATTTCTTGGCAAGGGGATGAAAAGAGGTCAACGATACACTCCTCTCCGATGAAGATTATAGGGGAGATCTAAAAACAATAGCGGCTCCAAAATAAAGACAGATGCCTCCTCGATCCGAATCCCCTCTACCCCTTCCAGTAATATAGCGACAAAAACGTCGCGTACAAGTAGAAGTTGGCAACAACAGCATCAAGGTACAACTACGACTGCTACTACCACAACTACTACTAAATCTAAAGCTAGTACTGGCACAACAAGTCGTGCACCTGCACAATCAAATTCAGAGTCAAAACAGAACGATTCTGCAGATGTGATGACCAGTAAGAGGAACGAGAAGAACGATAGCGATAAAATAAATAGTGCAGTTCTACAGCCTCGCGGGAGGCTTCTACGCATAGCCGACAGCGCTACCAGGTTTGTCCGTCGAAGTCTCTCCCGCAATCGCACACCTCTGCAGCAATCCCGTTCCTCCTCTTCTGTGACACGTATGCAACTTAATGGGGATAAAACTTCTAACTTGGAAAGAACATCGGGGGAAAATGATGCTGCTCACTCAGAAGTATTGCATTGGCTAGACGATAACTCAAGCCCATGATCAACATAAATGAACAATTATACAAAAATCAGAAGGACCCATGTACGAGCATTTCTACAGAAACATATGATATTTATATACATTAGACTTAGAAGGGATTATACGGACAATTTATTTATTAGGGTTCGTTCTTCTTCTTTCAAAAGAGTAGATCGCGTGGCTCCTGATCATGGGTTTTCGCAGCAGCAATGAATCCGTGTACTTAGCTAGACTCCTTGTTTCATCTGTCCTGGCAGCCCGAGCGCCGGTTCCTACAGGTACATACTAACTTCCTCCGTAAAAGAGAACAGCGCTGAACCAACGTCGGTGCTAAATTCATCCGTGTTGTTTCCAACTAGTACGTGCGTTCCCCTGTATCTTATCTTCATAAATTGGCTTTTTCTGCTGCAGATCCTTTGATCTACGAACTTTATTTGACTGCAGAAAATATTACTGCCAAATCAACCACTTTTTACTGCAAAAAATATTACTGCGTATCATATTGTGACTTGGTCGTGAGTACGTGCATCAACATCATAGTTAGTGTCGATATCCTGTAAGTTGAATTTGCATAAATTGATGATCCGTTGGCAATCATTCAAGCAATGACAAAAATGGCGAACAGAAATAACAAGAACAATATGTAACAAAATCATTCAAGAAATGGCACACATTACTCGGTTGGCTCGCGTAGTTCTTGCTTGTTTGCTCCTGTAGAAGGACCCCTGTTGCTGTCGGATATTACAACTGAGCCGTTTTAGTTCTTGCCGCTTTTCGATGCGGATACTTCTTCTAAACCGTTCCTGCTGCTCCGTCTGCTAAGTAAAAAAAGGATGGACTCTGCTTTGGCTGAACTTGCCGGGTCCTTGATCGCCTTTGTAGTCTTTTTCACGATCTCCTTTACTATCTCTACTATTCAGGATAGGTGTCGAAGACGGAAACGGAAGGAAACGGAAACGAATGCGCATCCATATTTAAGAATGATGGAGGACAATAGAATAGTGATTGCTCATGCTCATTGCTTGTCTTCTGCTCCTTCTCGTACATATTTACACTATTTAAACCAACACGACGACGACTGTCAGAGCACGGCTCTACGGCCACCATGAACGATGGCAACAGCAACAGGGACAACAGCCTGCATATTGAATATCGATCATACGGGGCACACGATTAGGAGTACTATTACCAAAGAAAGGAAGGCTTCTTTCGTTTCGAATGCATCTAGTCAGTTCCTCTAATCTGTCCATACGACCACGAACGAACTCGGATGCTTGGCAGCAATCAGCAGCTGAATGGTGAAGGAGGTGGATACGAACAGTCAGGGGGAGAGGGCACCCAAATGTTACGGCTGCAGGACATGAGATGATGAATTAGAGTTTTTTGCTTGAATGATGTTCATGCTCATGATCTTGATCTTCACCAAGAATGGGAATAAGTATGATGAAGAGAAACATTTTTGTACTGGTACTAGTAGTCGCCCTATTTTTTTTACTTATATATTTTTCATTAACTAACAAGTCTAAGAAAAAGATTTTTTTCGACAGTATATCTATGGATATGCGTTCAGGTTCATTACTCTCAAGAACAGTCTCTACAGCTGCTTGAAATTGCTGGATAAACTGGAAGTAAAATTATACTTTTTTGAGATGGGAGAGCTAGCCGCTTGAGATTGATTCGAGATTTAGACCTGCTAGTAGACGAGTCTGCTCAACATCTACTTCTAATCTTGCTGCTTTCGCATCAGGAGTGTCAACATCATGGGGCAGCTATAAGCGATCAAATGCAACATCCAAATACAAACTTTGCTATGCATTTTTGAGGAAACATACGCCAACGCCACACGATAATATACACGATAACTTAACACAAAGAACAACGTGAGTGGTTAACTACAGCGCTGCCCTGGCGATAGTTAGCTTGTGGTGGCTGTAGTAGGATGTTGTTTGTAGCCTGTCGCGAAAAAACGTAAAAAGTAGATCCTTCGTCTGTTTTCTTACGATTTCGTTGGTAGTTGCTGTGGATTCAGTAAAGCTGAGGAAGGAAGGGCGCTGTTCGCAGTTATTAATACGAGAAGACATGGATTTGGAGGTATGAGTAAGTAAGCTGAGCCACCTTTCTTCTTTGCTGCGCGACGAGAAAAGCGAGGGGCAAGATTGTAGTAGTGAGGTCCAATACGTATTGATTAGTATAATGAGACAAGAGAGAAGGGCAAGATCATGATTAGAAGGCCTTTTTAGGTTGAATGACGAATACTGGTTGAGAATACGATCGAAAGAAAAGATCGATGAGTAAGGACAAGTGAATGCCGCGGGATCTGTCATGCGTTCCTCTGTAGCGCATTCCATCGGTCAGGCCGTCTCGTAGAAGGATTAGAGAAGGCGTGATAAAAGCAGAAGACATTACTTAGTTTAGTTGAGGCTAACTAACGTTTGGTAGTCCGTCTGTGGCTGCACACATTCGCTCGAGGATACAGGTCAAACTGTGGACGGCGAATCAAGTCCTATCGTTTTCAAAAACAGCCTTGAAGATCATTGAAGAGCTTCTTGCGCATCCTCATTCTTTGTTTGTTTGTTTGTTTGTTTGCATTGATCCGCTTCGGGCAACGCGTACGACCTCGCTGGATTTCGTTTTTTTTTTGGCTTCGTGGATGTGTTTTGTGCTATGACCGCTGTTGCGACTTTGTTACGGCTAGCCTTGTTGGTCGCGCGTAGCCTTCTCGCCGTCGCCGGCTCTGGTGTGTCTGGCTATGCAGCAGGCGGCGGATGTGGGTAGCGGCTGACGCGGGTAGCGGTGTCGCGCGGTCGGGCCGCTTGGTGGCCGTTCTTGCCCTCTTGGTCTCTTCTTTTCCGCCCGAGGCTTTCGGGGTGGGGCTGGGTCTGCTTGGCTTTCGTGCTTCGTTCGTCGTTCTTCGTGCTTTCTGCTCTCGTCTTGCCTTCGTTCTCTTTGTCGTAACGTGCTCACCTGTCTCCCCCTTGTTCTGTTTTCGCCGCCACCGAGCTCGGCCCCGCCCTATCGCAGCAGGCAGTGATCGATGGTTTTACCACAGCGGCCGCTACTCTTATCTCTTTGCTTCATTGCTGGAGGTGTGGCGGCTGCGCTCGCAAGAACGCGCCGCCGGTAGTTTCGGCCGCAGGGTCGCGTAGGTACAGGACCAGCACGCAGCTTCGGGCTGGCCGCAGCCGCCCCCACATCCACTGGAATCCGGTGGCCCCTTGCCGCAATACTGGGGGAGGAAATGCAGCTAGCGTCTTTTCTGGTGACTCCGTTGGCTAAGCGCCCCAGCTTGAAAGCGTAGCGTCAGCGCCCATCCTCTCGCGAGCGTGCTACGCTCCGTACTAGGAGGTCTTTCCCGCAAATTCCTGCGTCTCTGACTGTCTTGGCTGTCTCGCTCCCTGCGTGTCCTCCTCTGTGTATCTGGTGCAACCTGGCTCCGCCGAGCACCCTCGCTGCCTCCGTTCGGTCTTAACGCTGTCTCATTCTTTCAGGATGTAGCTCTATTTTATGTATCTAATCTTACTATCGGAAAGCAAAAGGATTTATTACAACGATTTAGCATTACATCGCCATCTGATGGCTGTTGTCTATTTTCTGCTGCGAAAACGTCTCATCATTGTCGGCATGAAGCCTCATAGATACTCATACTCTGCTTCTCGATTTATCGGAGGACTATTTTTAGTGTCAAAAACGCTTGGGAGGTGTGTAATGAGTAATTAGTGTGGATTAGTAAAAAGAGATCGGTTTGTTCGGTACTGAGATCTGTAAATAAAATTGCCGTAGAAGTAGAACTAGAAGTGAACATCATCCTTACTGCATGTAGTGATCTTTAATGTTATATTCTTGTTACTTAGGTAGTAAATTGAACAGAGAAAACAGACACTGAAAGAAGAACCCCTTGGAGACATCCTCGTCGAGCAAGTTCTAGGTCGGGAAGCACTTCATATAAATTGTACAGAGGTTGAGGTTCTTAAGATTCGAAAATTATAGTACACAGGTTAGTCGTACTAGTACAGCGGTTGAGGTTATTCGAAAATGAGAGTTGTACAGAAGTCGTCGAGGTTATTTAAGTAATCAAATACTGTGTCTGGTACAGACATTTCAACAATCCAGGAACTTTCAAGAGTAAGGAACTTTCTTAGAGTAGAAAGACCACCAAGAATAAGAAATCTCCAAGAATGTCGGGCTCGAGCTCAGCTGTTCACTGGCGACTCGGAGGTCGAGAAGGCGAGTGGAGCGCTGAGGATGTGGTATGGTGGGCTTTCGCTGATGATCCGATCGCAACGACTCTTGGCTACTTATACCATCATTATGGATGGTGAAGTGAGGATGCAGAAGTTTTTCTTTTTTCCAATCGTCGTAGTGAGCATTTCGATTTTTCCAACTTTGAACTGTTTAGCCCGATCATCGTCGTAGCATTTTTTCACTTTGTCTGTTCAAAGTGGCGAAAGGGTTGTTCTGGGATCTTTTGAGGGTGAAGAGGGGATGCATGGTCCTCTTGCTACTTCGATGGATATAACTGAAAACAACTCGCACTTCTTTCATGATCACGTGTTCCGCTTCATGGAATTTGTTCCATTGTACGTGGGTACCATTGTGCTTCTACGATATGCCAATCGCAGATACGATATGGAGTTGTTGGAAAAGATAGCAGCGAGACAAGCACAAAATTAAGGGTCGTTTCCACCCAATTACATTTCTCAGTACTAAACCATCCTTGGCTCTTTTCCTACCAGAAGTAGAGCCAAGGATCTTCTGAGGAACGTAAAATTCCGTAACCTCTAAGAAAAAGAAAGACATCCTTCAGACAAAGACACAGAGGGCGAAGGAACTACAACTGCGAATAAAAACGAGAACAAGCTTTAAGGCTTAGTTAGTAGCATCTTAATTATGGAGCTTGATAATGCTGAACAATTTTCACGACCTTCATTTTATGGAGTGCTTTCCGTTTCTCGGAATCTCAGTGGGGATGATACCACGCACTAGATGAAGAAAGTAAGACGCTTTGTTGCTGATGAGCAATTTAGGTAAAAAATCTCTAAAGCTGGTTGAACTTGAAGCGGTTACCGCGGCTAAAACAAGGCGTCTTGATGCTATTGGTCCTTGCAGTGATAGTCGTCAGCGTCTATCTCTTGGTGAAAACTGGAATTATCCAACTCTACAACCTGGTCTGTTACTTGTTCACAAGTCACGGTACGAGCAAGAATTCAGTTTTTGAACATGAAGACGCCGCTGCCGACAAACGACAGCTCGCGCTCTCTGGAGGCTGGATCCTTCTGTTAAGAACTGCAGGAGCTAACCGTTGTATCATCTTCAACTTGGATATAAGCATTAATATGGATGTTTTTGTCTACCAAATAGATATCTTCAACTTGGACATCATCATTATAGAGGATGTCTACCAAATAGATAAGTAATACGGTATGCCAGCCATTTAAATACCTTCTATCAGTACCTTCTTTCTAATATTCGGCTTAGGGGCTGTTGCGGTATCTCTCTTTCTAGACTACGCGATACAGCAGATAGCTCTCGCTGCCCAAAAACAGGATATGGAACGACAAAAACAGTTAAGGTGACCAGTCTTGAATTCGATAAAGCCATAGTGAAGTTATAATATTTATACGTATGTTCTTCATCATCAACATACACAAGCTATTGGTACTATTCAGTCAAGGCCGTGAGTATGCACCTCAGAAGCTTGTGTCTGCTCCAGTGGCGGATAAGGCGCATCTTCGCTAAGATAGGAAGTCGAACGAGGAGATACGAGATGGAGTTCGGGGACGATTCTGCGTAAGAATACGGCGAAAGACGAAATGGAGCGTGATACAAAGTTGGATTGAGCATCGACGTCTCTAATTAAAAATCATGAGATTGAGAAATACCGTGCTAGATGAAAGATGAAAGAAAGAAACTATACTCAAAAAAATGGTGCAGTGATCATCGCTCTGCCTCAACACGATGAACAGAGGACCACGACGGATGTCCCGGGATTAGCCGCGGCAAATATACAAGTTGCATCATTTGAAGTTTCCAAGCAACTCCTGCGAGAGCTGACGAGGGAAATACATTTATTCTTGTGAGAGAACATCAAAGCACGATGGATACGCATACTAGAAGGAGTGTTGAGTGTTTCTACCACAGAGTCAGATACTCAGAGATGAGATTTACCAGCATTGCCGGACAGCGAGTCATGTTGTCAGAGAAAGAGGGCGCTCGGATCTCTAGGAGGGTCGAGAAAATCACCAGAGAGATGTTCACCCTTGTTCTTGCTGCCGCGTGATGAATTATACATGCAGAATAAGGGATAGTAAGGGAAAGAAAAGAAAGTCCTCCACCTATTAGACAGCTTTGCTCCCACTCAGCGACAAGCTCTTCAAAAGAAGAAGACAACATAATTTTGGTTTTCTCTTTCTCCCGTTCAAGAAGTCCGTTTCACACGACTTCTACTTCTAGAATTGAGAAATAAACTTCAACTAAGTACTCAAAATGGCGACTGTCCTCGAAGGTTCAGCCTCTTCGCCACCCATGATCGTCATTATCCCTCTGGGGGGTCTGGGCACCCGTTTCAAGGCCGTGGGACATCTGCAGCCCAAAGCGTTAGTCCCTGTACAAGGGAAGCCCATCATTTTCTGGCTTATCGACAACATGAACCTTCCGCCTGGTGCCTTGCTTTTATGGGGGAAATGAGAAATTCTACTTTATCTAGCATCATGATCATGAAGATGCGCGCAAAACAAGTCTTCACCGTTGTTTCAAAGATATTATGGTATTTAACGGGGACACCAGCAACACCTGTGTATTACTGCACTTATCCATGAATGTGTTGTACTACTACTAACTTATCCATGAATGTGTTGTACTACTACTAACTTATCCGTTAAACAATAAATCCATGAACAATTGTTATTTTCATTGTGCGCACATCAAGAAGATCCACTGTTTCATATTGCTGCATACCGTACAACAGCGAATATCGTGCGCATAATTTGGAACAGATTCTTCAGGAGCGATACTGTCACCTACAGATCCGCTTCTTGTGTCTTGAAGAACAAACACGAGGCGCAGCTGAAACACTTCTTTATGAAGAGGAACGGAAATACAAATAGTATATGTTGGTGGATGGCGTTGAACGGAAATACAAATAGTTGAAGGGGGATGGCGTTGAACTGTAATACACCTAGTATATGTTGGTGGATGGCGTTGATTGAATGGCTAGGTTGGCGTTGATTTGAGGTGGTGAATGAGAAATAAATTGAATCATGAGAGAAGTATACTATAAGTATTCCCTTTTTGGAACAAGATTTCATCGAAGATTTGTGGCTGATCTTTCTTTGATTTTTTGGAGAAAAAACACGACGTCTCTATGAAGATGAAAAAACACTGTCTCTCTACACCTCGCGTGCAAGAGGCGGAAAGGCATCCTATCCTATCCTATCCTATCCTAAAGGCGTTCATCTAAAGCACCAGGGCCCATTGGTTTGGATGTTATAGAAGATTTCAGAACTCTGTAGCTGCATCCATTGTTGGCACTTAGTATTGTTTCTTCTCTCTAAGTTCCAGTGTGCCTGAAGGATTTGTGCGAACGAGAACCTGGGCTCCGAAATGCTGCCACATCCCAGCTTAAGGCGAACACTTTATCTCTCAGGCATATCAATCAATCAATCAATCAATCAATCAATGCCTCTACCGCCTTTACCTCTTCCTCTTTCTCTGCCTCTAATGTACCCAGTGCAGCAGGTGTCCCTGTGGCCAGCGTGGACTCTGACTCGTTCTACACGTATGACTTCCTTGCAGCCTGGAAAGGACAGAATGCCGTCTACTCGTTCTCGGACTCGAATCCACAACCGATTTTCTCCTACGTCGCGACAAGCGGAAATACAAAAAGGACAACACTCTTAAGGCCAGAAGAAGCATTTCTGAGAGCAAATGGAGCAGCTCCTATCCGTCAGGGCTGAGAGGTACCCCAAAACTACAGTATGAGGAGATTCAGAGGATGCCTATCAAGGCATGTAGTTGACAACTATGACTATGTATTTCATCATCACGATCATCATAATTGATGACTGGTGCACAATTGTTGAGAGCAATTTTTTTGGACCACACAAAGTGATGCAGCAACGACCATTATCAATATCAAGAATCATCCACCACATCATCTTCCTCCAATACAGTGCAGTATTGTGCTGAGGATACTTCATTACTGAGAATACTAACAGCACTAAAGCGCACCTCTTTCCCCTTTTTGCTGAACTTACACCCTGAATGGGTAAGCCACTACTACGACCACTACAACTAGGCCGACTAGTACTCCTACTACTTAGCACCATGCTAGAGCGCTAATTTTTGATGGCGAAGGGGGGTCGGGAGAAGACTGGCGCATTCAAAAGATCGTGGAAAAGGAGAAGATTTCCGATTGGGCCAACTGTGGCGTCTACGCGTTCGCTTCTCACTTGCAACTGATTATGCTGGAGTTATCTCTTGTACCATTTTGTTTTTCCAAGTAGGTGGTATGATGATCACGTACACATGTTATAAGCAACAAGTAAGTAGGTAAGTAGTTATCTTATGATGGTCTGTGTTACTGCTCCAGTGATTACTTATTGTTCAGATCTTCTCAGTAAACAAACCGAGTTAGCAGGGATGCATGTAATGGAATAGAATAGGCAGGCTAGTACATCAAGAAGATCGGATACCGTGAAAGCACGACGCGACATCAAAGCCTGATGAACCTCATTCATATTGATGCAGTATTGTGAACGCATCATCGAGCAAAATATCCGGCAAAAAAACGAATTCTACACGTCGACCGTAATCGCCGAGATGATTCAGGATGGCATCACATTCTTTAAGGCTTCTTCTCACATAGAAGTTTCACAAAGGAGAGAATGGTAAAGTAAGCGGGATAATTCTTATCAGATAGAAAGGATCTAGCTAGATTTCCTCTTCCTCAAGAGGTAGTTTGAGACAAATTCTCAATTTCAAAACAATAAAAGTAAAAGAATCTTCTTCGCATGGCTTTCTCCAAGGCTCGTCCTCCTTCGCCTGTGGTTCTACGAGCAAGGAAGGCTTCACTTTCACATCAACAAAACAAACAATAGGCTTCATCAAGAAGAAACTACTCTGATTAAATATTCGAAATTCATGTACTCCATGAATGGGTACATCACTTGACTACCTAGTTGTGATACTTCTCGCTACTACTTCTACCTCTAACGTCTATTGTCGTCCAGTGGCGAACAAGCATTTTTATTCTCTAGGGACACCGGAACAAGTAGCGCAGTTTAACACAACTTACCTCTTGGATTTGGATGGGACGCTTGTGGACACGGACAGCGTCTACGTGAAAGTGTGGAACAACCTGCTGTCGCCTTTCGGTCTCAGTATTGATTATGGAAGATGGCAATAGAAAAGACTAGGATGTGAATGACTTATGAGCATGATGAAGCTCAAGACTGGAGTTAGAGATAAAGCCTAGGTTAATATGAGACTAGTAGATGAGCATGAGACTGACTAGTAGACCGACGGTGGGTGTGATGCACTATGGTAACGGTGTTTCGACTTGTAGTCATCAAATGGGTCATGATCGTGTGGAGAAGTGGTTTTTTACTGTAGAAATCAAAATTCACTCGAGGCAATTACAGAAGTAACAGTAAGTACTTAAGTGTGCATGCTCGGTTTGGTAAGGCAGACTACAGTTGTCCTTACGGTGGTTCTGTATCATTTACACGCCTTGTGAGTGTAACCACTACCAGCACTTGTTCTACAACGACTAGCACTACATCTACACTCAAATGTCTTCAGCCCTCTAAAATGTCGAAAGCTTCTTTGATGATTTCATCAAGGGGAACAGCGACAACGATTTTTTGAAATACTTGATGCCGGATATATCCCCAGACCTGCTCGAGAGTTTTTCCACGCGAAAAGACTCAGAATTTATTCGAGTCCTCCAAGAACGGGCTGCTGACGGAGAAGACTTGGCCAAACTAGTGTTATGTTTCAAGCACTATGCTTCAAGCAGTTTTCTAATGGTCTACGTCTAGGCACTAGTTGTCGTAGTCATTTTCAATTTTCACACATACACGAGGGCGGAACCACGTTGAACAAAGACATCTTGGCCTTTCAACGTGGGCACCTTGCTAATCTAAGCGAAATATGCACGCACTTCACGTTCACACGCATGTTGTGCGCCTCAATGAGATTTCTCTAATCATTCTGATCGATGGCGTGGAGGCATTCATGCATAGAGCAAAGAACTCCAAGGTTGCTATTGTTATGACTTCCGGAAATCTCCCATTTTGAGAAGCAGGGGAGATGGGTCTAAGATGCATCTCATTTTACATGGGAGACAGACTCCAGGAGGGTCTAATACAGTAACAAGTTGCAACCGTGCAGCCGCAGAATTTCTAGTGCAGGCGACAGGTCTAGAAGACTTCGTTTGTCTTCTGGTCGCGTCTGAGGACTGCAAACGTCACAAACCGCATCCTGAGCCGTACCGTCATGCCATGCAGCTTCTATTAAGGCTACAAGAAATCCAAATCTAGTCAAAATTTCTAGCTTCTATCATTAGTAGCTAGAAGAACCCTAAACCCAAACCCTAATCTATCAGTCAAAAATGTAGTCCTTTCACAATAATTATGAAGGCAACACAATATCCAAAAAGCATTGTTCTGGTGCTACAGGAAATCCAAACCTTGGCGCTGTCTCTTTTCCATGTATGCTCTTGGAGTAGAAGATGGCACTTCCTTGTATCTAATAAATAAGAAACAAGTGGGTCTTCGTCTTTTGTTTGTGACAACGTATGGCATAGATCTATCTTCAACAACATTCTGATTTCACCAGACCTATCTGATTCATCTAACAGACCTCTCAATCTGATTTTGACTGACCCATCTGATTTTGACAGACCTATTGGATTTTAGCGGACTTATCTACTTGAAGGGTTTCCTAAGGTGGATAATATATATCTGATAGATCTAAAATTAGGGGTTAGTGGGGAAAGATGCGTGATCTGCGAAGATTCGGCTTCCGGCATCATGGCTGCATCGCATGCGTGTGCCGGTCGAGTGTGTTTCTTTTAAGGAGACCATTTGTACTCGAAAAGTGAAAATACGCAAGTAAATTCGAGAATTATTCTATTAAATTCTTAGCAGTTGTCTTATGACACCTTAAGTACTCGGCTGTTTCAGTTCTTTTTCCTATAGTAGAGTAGTTTATAGACGCTGGGCGGCTGGGCACGCTGGGCTGCGCTGGGTGGCTGGGCGGCCTCGCTGGGCACGCTGGGCGGCAACGCGGGGCACGCTGGGCGGCAACGCTGGGCACGCTGGGCGGGCGCTTGGATAGCACTGAGCGGACTTGAGGGCCACACGTTGGGCATGCCGAGCCTGCGCGGCCGATGGATTTACTTGCGCCGCGGGGACGCGGTGCAGCGCGTCCCGTGAGGCCAAACAAAGGCGGCGCGCCGCCCTCAATGTTCACGGCAGCGCTGGCTCAGTGCTGCGCCAGTTTGCGCAGTAGCGGGCTGCACGGTGCCTGCTCTGTTCAGGCTTGCACTGCGTCGCGCTGCCCGATGCGTGCAATGCTGCGCCGCTCTTGTGCACAACGGTAAACTCGCCAGCGTCGTTGGCCTTGGCCTACGCTAGACTAGCACTGCTGGCGGGGTTCTCAAGCGGGGGCCCGAAGGGCGCCCCGCAATTGGAGACGCCCAGCGTGACGCTGGGCGCAGAATGCGGCAGATCTGGCACATTTGGGTCGCCCAGCGACCCAGTGTGCCCAGCGTGCCCAGCCCAGCCATGTTGGGCACCCTTATAAACTGTTCTACTATAGGATGTTCCTCGTTGTACTTCTAAGTGTAGTAAGTGTAAAGGATGGTTTAAGGGTAGGTTAAAGGTGCTTTTCTTACCGCTTTTTATGCCTCTCTCCCTTAGGATGAGAAAGGCATAAAAAGCGGGGTAAGCAAGCACCAAAAACCTACCTCTAAATGGTCATGGTGGAACAGGACTTCGTAAGTACTTTATCATACCACGCAGTGGCCGTGGAGATGTTCTACTATCCCGAAAAAAAGCTTGTGATGTGGTTCTACAGCTTCCTACAGCTTCTGGTAGATCTTACTATCAATGTACTGATTTTTTAGCAAAAATTATACTAGGAGTATAACTATATTCGAAAACTGAAAATAACCGAGTTACTGACTGAAATAAGGGAGGTAGCTTAACGTCAAGGCTACTCTTCCTTCTCATCAGTGTCTCCCTTATTTTCAATAGTTACTCGCTTATTTCAGTTTTTCGAATAGATATATATTCCTGTACAACTGAGTTTTTAATGGAAAGTTTTAATGTTTCACAAGGGGAGCAGCAAATGCAGAGGACGCTGCTCGTTCTGGTGAGATCGCAAAAATGGCTGATGTTTCTTTTTCTACCTGGGATAGCATGCTTCCCGCAAGCATTGCGATGGAGCTCGAACAATGTGCCACTTCCAGTGATGGTGGCCGTAGCCCCAAAAACAACGAATTCGCTTTTTTTGCTGCTCAGATCAAGATTATGACGACCATGATGCTCAACTGGTTACACTAACTAGTAGTCCTTCTGTGGTAATGAAACTCGGTAGTCCTTCTGTGGCTGCAAATGTTCGCCCGATGATGCAGGTCACACTGTGGACGGCGAACCACCTCCTATCCTATCCTACTATGAGAGATACTATTCATTCTCACTCCTTCTGGAGCATCTTCTGGTATTCCGTTGCCCCCAGGAGAGATCCAAATGAAATGGAAACAACTTTAAACTTGTTACTGAGACACAATTGAATTTGAAGAGGGATTAACTACGCACTTCTCCAGATAATTCGAGACGAATCTTCAACACTGTCTTGAAGACAAATGAATAAACGGAGCATACTCTACTTCACCTTATCTTATACTGAATATATAATGATCGAAGTAGAAAAGACTTCAAGCCAACTACTACTGATCTAAGACTCGAAAGCTGTCTACGTGCATGCCGATTCGTGCAGTGAGCCACAGTCAGGAAAATTTGAAGACGGGCTACATCTGCGATATCAATGCTTTCAACTTGGAATACCTTAACGGAGACAAACGCACAGTCGTCTTCAAAATCAGCAATTTTGTTATGGGGTCGTTGCTTCCAATTGCACAGTACAGGACCCTTAACCTTTAACCTTGAACCATTGCACAGTACAGGACCTTTAACCTTTAACCTTGAACCATTGCACAGTACTACAGGACCAACTGCCTTCGTTGTAGAAATCATTTATAATAGTTCTTTAATTAATTAGAAAAGTTCTTTAATTAATTAGAAATTGTTAAAGTTTTTTAGTAAGTTCGGTATCAGTGTTTGCCTCTGTGTGTTGAACATGAGACCTCCCAATTCTCTTTAACGCTGGTTCCATAGTCTCAATAAATTCTACGACGCAAACACCTCTTGCGTCTCCAAAAAGTGAAGTCCTCGTCTAGAACTCACTTCTACTTGCGCCGTCTCCAATTTCTAAATCCTTGTCTGTTGGATGCTCTCCCCTCTGCCCCTGCAGTTTCTCGTCATTTTTCCCGTACACGCTGTTGTAACTGGTCTTCAACTTTCATCACATTGTTTCTTGTAAAGTACTCAACAACGAGGACCCGTTGCATGTTTGATAGATTCTACGGCATTCCTCTAATCGTAGCAACGAGCTTGCTAAGACCGCAACCCAATTGGACATGTACGAGAAGGAAGGTTTTTTTTACGAGAAGCTGGGAAACATCGTGAAAAACGAAATTGGCGTTCCGCAATGCTACGGTGTAATCCGTGAGTCTGGCGGTCAACTGATCCGGTCTGGCGCAAACTCTCCTTCAAGCTCCCCATTCACTGACAATGCTTCGCCGATGTTATGGGAATATTAATATTTATTAGAAGTATCTGTAGGTGAACTAGAAGCCTTGTCGTTGTAGGTTCTCCGCTATATGACAATGTCAATTATGCTTGTGCTTCTTTGTCTGCTAAAGATTAGAGTTCAAAAATAGAAGTAGAACTATTTTCAATAGACACTGAAGAGTTAGGGCTTCACCGGAATTTAGTAGACAAAGAGAAAGACGATTTCAGATTCAGAGAGATCAAGTAGTACTCAGGACTCTGAAGAGATGGCCTCGCTTGTTAATGTTGAGAAATAACGAAATTGACGACGCGTGCCTGCTCTGAGGACCTTCTTTATCGACATGGACATTCATGTTAGAGTAGTACTGCATATTACGAGAAGTGTTCCTCTGTATGTTTTGCTTTTTTGGCAACAAGCGAAGAGAATCTGAGACATTGGATTTTGACAAGGTGGTCCACTCCAACTCACTCCTTTTTCAGATCTCCAGTAGATCATAGGATAACAATTAATAGCAGGGTAGAACTTTCCTTCTATGATGAATTCTCAAAAGAAAACTTCTTCTATTCTAACACGACCACCTGCTAAGCCCATGGCACCAATTGGTGTCCTAAATGAACCGCCGCCGCGTGTGGGAATCATTTTGGAGGATCTGCGTACTTAAGGAGAGCGCTTTACTATCCCACGTGGACTATGCTGAGTGGCGCCCCTCTTGATTTAGAGGGAAAAAGAGGGGGGGACGCAGTAGGACATCTTCTCACTCGAATTGGTACTACAGTGAAAAACTACCTGCTCTAACGTACTCATCCTGGTTGTTTTAACGTCGACCTCAGCCAAGACGTTCGCATGTTATCCAAAGTGGTGTCGTGTGCGTTCAACATGCATAGGTTAAGGCAACTCGAGGTCATTTAATTCGAACACTATATATGTCCCAGGGTGCGGGGCGACGCGGGGGGGGGGTACCGTGCGCCCTGGACCCCTTTTTTAAGGCGTCTGCCGGGGGGTGGAAGGCCTCAAAAGGGGGCCAGGTGACCTCCCTCCTCCGCTCTCTTCCAGCTGCCTGGCTGTTGCCTACAGGCCTCAAGAGGGGTCGAAGGGACCGCCCCCGCCTCCTTCCAGGGGCTTAGCTTTCCCCTAGAGGCCTCCGACGCAGGTGGAAGGCTTCAAGAGGGGCCCAAGGGGCCGCATCTGCTTCCTTTCCAGGTGCTTGGCTGTCCCCTAGAGGCCTCCGACGTAGGTGGAAGGCCTCAAGAGGAGCCAGGGGGCCGCCTCCACTTCCTTCCAGGTGCTTGGCTGTCCCCAGGGCGGCAAAAGGCGAGGGGCTGGGCCCTCTGGGCCGTGCAGCTTGTACCCTCCGGGCCCTTGGTCATCGGCTTGCTTGCGCTTGCGACCGTGGCCGCCTTCGGCGGCCTTTCACGTCACCCCGGAGACCTCCCGCCGGCGAGGGTCGGCAGAGGCTAGGGGGTCCCTTAGGAACACGCTGAGAGGCCCAAGTGGAGGCCCGCGCCAAGTTTTGACGCCTTCCGCCACTAGAATCCGCGAAAAGTCAGCGCCTGCGGAAAAGCGCGCGCGCGCGGCACCACAGACCAGGCCACAGGGGGACGGCACCGCCCGGCCCCGAAGCATATACGTTCTTTCATACTTATACATAGTTATACTTATCGTCTTAGATAGTCGTGGATCGATGTCTGCTTCCGCTGATTCATCCACTTTACGAGGTATCTTGAGACTCATCATCGATAAATACTTACATTTCTCTTGGGGTTGATCTCAAGAAAAAGAGCCTGATGAAGATCTTTCTACTTCATCTTCGGGTTGATCATCATCATGTCAGGGAGAACCTCAAGAGCAGCTCTAAGAACAGCATACTACTTCAAGACGCCGTACGAGGTGATCCGGCCGATGAAGCCGCTCGTGACAGCCAGTGACATCACGTATTATTAAGGCTTCAGGTAATCCATCTTGACTGTCATCCTGGGCTTGAGGGTTATCACGTGCTGGTTATGAAGCCTTCCGCAGGTTCTTCTCTGCAGAATGCTTGCGTGCGTGGTTATCCGCATGCGAAAGCAAAAGCGTGAACGTTTTCCCTGAGGGGGAAGAGCTTGAAAGAAGCGCCATTCTCGGGGCCTTCCTCTATGGCAGGGAAAAGCAAGCCCAGGATGACACTCAAGATGGATTCCAGGAAGCTCTAATATTACCAGACCCTGGTGCAGAATCGTTTCGATATCTTCATCCGTCGCAATGCTGTATTCATGTTACGACTCTTTCTTGACGGTTTACAGCTGCTTGTACTACTAACTTCTCGAAAGTTTTCCTCACGGGCAACAACTTGCTGATGACCTTGAAGAGTATACTGAAATGCAATTTTTGTGTACTCCATATTGGAACTAATCTTTCAGGAAGTAACTAAAGCTACAAGATTTGAAAACGAAATTGAAGCCTCAAGATTTGGGATTGAATCGATTCAAATTATATCATCATCATCTTACACTACTACGTACATTGTCGTACAACATCAACACGACTTACAAGTTCTAAGCAAGAGCGACAAAAGCAAGGCGTTGTGTGAGGCTATCGCAAAGAACTACAAAAAGATCGCCAACGGATTGAGCGAATTCTAAGGGCTTCCCCATTACATCCTCGTCCAGCAACATCTTTGACCGTTTCCTTTTCTCAAGTGGAAAATTGATAGGTCGAAGAACCTGTGCTGAAGAATGTAATGCTGCGACCTTTAAGACTTTCCATTATCCTTCTGCCATGGAGATCTCAAGTCGCCAAACATCTTCTACAAATTTCGTAGATTGGACGTAGCCAAAAGTGGCAATGGTGAGCCGTATCCTGGCATAGGTTCTGCGATGGATGCAGAACCTATTTTCCTCGACTGGCAGTATATTCACTTTTACGGGGCAACTAGGCCTGCTCTTGTTATCTAACTATAAATTTATATAAATTAAACATCCTCATGATATATCCTATATTAATTTCATTTTGAACTTGAAGGGTACTAGGGGACTTTTTCGTAGATGAGCTCACTCGTTCATTATCTCCGTCCTTCATCTCCACAAGTAAACAAATTCCGAAAAAAAAAATATAACTAATTAATCTTCACGCTTTCCCAACCAGACTCAGCATATATTTGCCTACTCCTGAAGATAACCCTACGCGTTGTAGGCGTGCAGGCCTAGGCCGAATAGATTGCTGGAGAAACAACTGCACACATTTTGGAGGAGTGGAGTCCTCGAACTTGTGATCTCTAACGCTTGAACAAGGGAGTCTCGGACATCGTTTTTCTTCTCTTATGGAGGCCTCATCCTGGTGTACTATAGGTATCTACTTTGTCATTTGTCAGTGCTATGGTAGCCTGTCTTTCTCTCTGTTGTATGTCGTCCGAAGGACACGCGTTATTCTGTCTGTAAGAGTGTGCCCTTCTTCGGCTGTGAAGCGTTGCCAGCATGTTCTGTTACCTAAACCCAACAACCCCCCAGCCCATCTTGTTCTTCTCGTCTCTGCTTGTTAAACCTTCTTGAACCTTGTTGGTGTAGACACTAATAGCTACATAAGAGGTACCACTACCATGACATGACATGTTGTTCTTCTCCTCTTCTTCTCATGTTCTTCTCATCTGCCTCAACCCCTCAACGAATCTTCTCCTCTCTAACATTTGTTGAGTCGATTAAATTTGACAAGATCCCGGTGGATTTCGCGCTCAACTTTTACTACAGTCTCTGGCGCGAAAAGGAACGAGGCTACACCTACGAACAATACCGCAAAGACGTGACGCTTTCTCTTATGGTCACCGTAAAAAGAAAGTGCAAAGGATGAGCCGTAAAAAGAAATAAAAAGTGCAATAAAGGATGAGCAGAAAAACAACAGCGACCGCCTCTAGTATAGGCACAATCATCATCATGGAGGGTGAAGAGACCGACGCTGTGTGTCCGTTGAAAACACAATAAAGCCCCCAACAAAAGTGATGTAGTAGACAAAGGTACTTTAATTGTTGACCTTTTGATCTGAAAGAACATTTTCTTTCCACCGGATCTATCAATGCTGCTCGAGAGGTATTTGTAATGTATGCTCCTCCATGTCAGCCTCCGCCCTCACCCATTTCACTTGTTCGCTATACATATTCCGCACATCCACATGCATTTCCCGCACATCTCCATACATATTCCGCACAGCATCTTCCTGCTTATACCCCACCTTTCATCTCGCGCTCATCTTCCTGCTTATCTCTCACCTTTCATCTCGCGCTCATCTTCCTGCCTATCTCCCACCTTTCATCTCGCGCTCATCTTCCTGCTTATATCCCACCTTTCATCTCGCGCTCATCTTCCTGCCTATCTCTCATCTTTCACGCATGTTTCTCGTCTCTACAGTACCCCTCCCCGTCAGTCATGTCCTCCTCACCGTTCATAGGATTGTGCCTCTTTCCGTTTTTCGTGATGGTATGGTTTAACTCGGAGGACCAAGACAAGCTGCTGGACAAGAGCTTTCCGATCAAGTTTATGAAAAATTTGTTGGAATACTACAACGAATATGTGGATCTGGAGACCTTGGTCAATCTCTGAGCGGAGACAGATGTGGGGAAGCGAGTGCGGGTATCTGGGGACCTTCTAGGTGAATATCTGAGCGAGTGCATGTGGCAAAGCAAGAACGGTGAACTGGGTGAAGAAGCACCTCTATGAGTGTATGTGGTGAAGCGACTGCGTAGGGGTAGAAGATCACGACCTCTTGTGTGTGTGATGAGCCGACTAGAAGTGCGTAGGGGTAGAAAGCAGGTTAGCCCTGCAAGTACTAGGTCACTTTGTGGGTTGGTAGGTGTGTGAAACAGTCATAAGGTTTAGACAATCTTCAACACAAGACAGTAGACGACAACTTGATGCAGTAGCTAGTGATGGTAGATGAAGCTGTGTCTTTTATTCTTGTGTGAGTGTGGCGTCTGCAAACGACTGCGTAGAGGTAGATCACGTGTTGGGAGTACGTTTTTGATGCAGAGTGCGTGAAGATCATACTGATAGCAACGCTACTTAGAGGTCTTCTCCAATCGTTTACCTTACAACCGTCTTCAACTTAATTGCGAAGATAGAGGTGGCCGCGGAGTTGGTCTTCGTATTGGATTTTATCAGAATCAGAGGAGATGGAGAAGCTTTATTTGTTTTAATATAATACTCCCCGGCCTGGGGTGCCCCGGGCGACGTTGAAGAAGGGGAGAGGGCTGCTGTATTGGCGTGGGTTTGCGTGAATGGTTTCACGAGGTGAAACAAGCGCCCGAAGGGCGCGCACTCCCCTCCGCCCCGCGGTTGGCGGAAGCAAGAGGCCCCAAAGATGTGGCGAAAGAAAAAACGGGGCCCTGCTTCCAAGTTGGTAGCAAGCGCCGGGGGGCAGTTACATGCGCAACATCATGGGCGCCATTTTCAACGCGCTGGCCGACATGGTTGGCGCGGGTTCTTGTGGTTCTCTCCTGTTTTTTCTCTTTTCTCACCGTCCGCGGCACTGTGCCCGACTTATTGCGAACAAAGGGACGAAGCAACCAAGCAAGAGACAGCGGGGAAGCCTGGAGAGGATGAGGGTGGGGCCCCGAAGATATTGCCAAAGAAGTTGCGGCCAGTCCTCAGGGCTCAGGGGCGCGCGCATCTCTACCACAGTCGCGACTTCTTCGGGCCACTCTTCCACTGCGCTATCTGCTCGCAGTCGGGGGGCCTCGCCTGTTGCCTTCTGTTGCCTCCTGTCGTCTTCTGCGGTCTCCTGTCGTCTTCTGTTGTTTTCTGTTGCCGTCTGTTGTGGCTGCTTGTCTCTTGTTGTTCTCTGCTGTGCCCTTCTGTTCTCTTCGATTTTTGCAGTCTGTTGGGCCTCGCGTGCCAGAGTTCTGCGCTGACTGAGCGAAGGCAAAAACCCGCAGCGCCGCGCTAGGCTTGTGGTGTCTTGTTCGTAGTGTCTTGCTCGTGGGGCCTTGTTCATGGGGCTTTGTTCGTGGGGCCTTGTTCGTGGGGTCTTCTTCGTGGTGTCTCCTTCGTGGTGTCTCCTTCGTGGTGTCTCCTTCGTGGTGTCTCCTTCGTGGTGTCTCCTTCGTGGTGTCTCCTTCGTGGTGTCTCCTTCGTGGTGTCTCCTTCGTGGTGTCTCCTTCGTGGTGTCTCCTTCGTGGTGTCTCCTTCGTGGTGTCTCCTTCGCGATGTCTCCTTCGCGATGTCTTTTTCGTGGTGTCTTGTCTGTGGGGTCTTGTTCGTGATGCTCTGTCTGTGGTGCTCTGTTTGTGGTGTGTTGCTCGTGGTGTCTCGTTCGTGGTTCCTTGTTCGCGGTATCGGATAACTACAACTACACACTAGTACTAGTACTGGGTGGGCGCTTGTCGTGCTTCTACTATGTATTTCAATTTTTGTAATAGTTGTTAAGTGGAAAGCATAAATAAAATAGAGAGTAGATGAAAGCAGCCACGACAAGAAGCGAGAGAGCCGCAGCCAGTAGCGCGCCCACGCAATGTTTTTGAAAATTCTAGGCCGCGTCCCGTAGTCGTGATCCGCAGCCGGGCCTTTGCAGTTGCTCGGAAAGGTTCCCTGAGTTTGAGGATGGGTGAGGCTTGTTGCTTGGTATGCGAGAAAGTCTGAGGGAAAGTCTTGCCTCCTTAGGGTAGGTACGCAGTTTGAGTTTAATAGGGACAACTCTTGCTTAGTGAACGCAGCTTCGGGACAAGAAGTCTTGCTTATTCTACACGGTGTAGGGACAGCCCTTGCTCATCTCACGCAGTTTGGGGAAAGGGAGACTGAGGCCAGCCTCTTCTGATGGGTGTTGGCCAGGCTGCTGACGGGGGGAAAATGCCAGGAGGCCTGCTCTAGTTGAGTGGGACGAAGCTTTTTAGGGAGAGGGCGGCCGCTATTCTTCTTTCATCTTCTTCATGTGGGCAGCCCCGTCCCTCTTCTTCTTTAGTGATATGGGTGGGGATCGGTGGAGGATTATCCCGAGGGCCTGAGTCCTGTGCCTGTGGGCTGGGTTCTGTCGCGGGAGAAGCCGTTTATCCTCTTGCGCCGGGTTGGGCATCTGCCATCGCTGGGCGATTGTCGTCCGGGAGATCAATGTGTACCTGTATGTGCTCCGGAGTCAGAGCGAGATGAACCTCTCTGGCGACGCGTTCTCCGATACTTGAGCAGAACACCTACGGCAGCACCCATGAGATGTCTACTCTGTCGTTTAAGTGTCCGCTGCTCTGTGTCTTCGCACATCTTTACACGGCATCGGTTCAGATTCAGTGGGTGTGAAGAATAAAAGTAAGTGGGACAACATTCGCCATCCACTCGCACTTGCATCCTAGTGAAAAGACCACGACTAATGATAGATATAGTTGAAAAGAACATGCTCTCAACATTCAACCGTCGCAATCAAGAAAAATTCGAGAAAATAGAGGATGCGTTGGACGATATCTGTTGTAGTTGTTTTTGGAACTGGTTGCAGTGATCATTCTTGGTTGTTCGGATGCTGCAAAGTACAACGGATCGTGGCGTCTTATACAAAGTCTTCTTACATTAGTAGTACTAGAGCAAACGGACGGAATAAAATATCAGAGGACCAAAGAACAAAAGCATTAGATCACGCAAGAAGAACAACAGCAAACACAGATGGAAGAACATCTGACGGAAGAGAAAGAAGCCGACTTGTACGAGATAAGCTGCTGCCGCGCAACATTAAGACAATTGTCATGAACATTACACGCAACACCCCTGGCATCCCCTGAAATTACTTTGTGAACTAGCATCAGGGGGATGCCTAGTAGATTAGGGGCCCAGTAGTATGAGATCTACAGAATATAGCTGTACAAGAAGGATTTGGAAATTGAAATAGAGACATCAAGGTCACAACTTCTCTAATAACGAGCGAACTAGACATCGAGAAGATCATAGAGGAGGCACTTCAACTAGAAGAAATGCTAGAGCTTCTACAGAAAGAACAGAAGAAGGCGAACAACGACAACGTAAAGAAAATCAAAATACTCATTCTCATGTTACGTCCAGACGTGAAGCAGATGCAGGAGATAGCACTTTGTTCTCCAGACGTCGAGAACTACGGAAAAGCACTCCTCCTTTATCTCTGGAGCAAAAGCAAAAACTTGTAGTAGATCTCGTCCCCCGCTCGTCTTCTCCGTCCGACAACAACTGCGCGAAGACTACAGCAACCGCGCGAAGACTAGTGCCCAAAGATGCGACTCCTACAAGTAACATCAATCATGGAGAGCCGATCCAAGGAGAGATCTCGCCTACATCGTCTGCCGATCATGTCGCTCTTACCTTTGGTCTTCTAACGGGGTTCATGTTGGCTAGTATTACGGTTCTTGCTGTTGCTAATTAGAATATCACAGTACAACAAAGAGATGAGACGAGAAAATGGGCCTCCACGTTAGTAGTGTCAATGTGGTCCTCCACCTCCCATCGATCATCTTGTTGAGCACTCACTCCGATTCCTATACGTATACCTATAGATCATACCTTGTTGCGCTTGCGGCTAAGAACATATTAGCGGTAATATGAAATGATCCACTTTATTGCCAGCTCTCTTGATGAATAAATTGAAGGTAGTACTATGAGGACGTCTACTTGATCCATCGCACTTTCAGAATTTGTCTCGTCTACGGTCATTGTCAGGAAAAGTGACAACGGGGACGCTCCTCTATTTAATAATTCTAAACAATGAATTGGCCCTCTCACCACTAATCTCAGCTTTTACCTCTAATCAATGCATCTTCAGTTTTTTACAAGCAGCACTGGTGCCTTCCGAGTGGTCGGCAGTGATGCTATGGCAAAAAATTCCTGTTGATCTAAGGAAAGTGAAAGGCGTGCGCTTTTTCCATGCTGCTTGAGTTTTTGATTTTGAATGTTGCACCAGTGACTAGGCTGCTTAGTCTGTCCGAAAACTGGTTTACTTGTCAGCTTAGTGAAAGTAAACAAGCCTTTAGACTTAGGAGGTTGTCGGACTACATTGCCACATTGCTATTTCTTATTGACTAAGTAAGTAAGTAGTAAATATCTAAGATGAATCGTATGCGGAACGGTTACTATGGTGTCTGGTCTGCTTTACTCCTCTATGCGAGAGACCTGGGAACAAGTCAGGACTATACCACCAGTTTGCCGATATATTGACTGGTACAACAATAATATTACTATTCTAAGTACTAGAAGACTTCTAGTATTAAGGCTCAGCTTAGTTAGTTTTAGCAGTTAGCAGGACACTTCAGGATACTTGTCGATAGTTACCCTTTTCTCTTCTATATCTATATCTTCCTCTGGTCTGTCTTTTTTCTAGTTAGGTCGGCTCCACCACAAGTGTTAAGGCTCAGCTTTCAATGGTCACTGAGATCGAAGAGGCGACCCCTTGAGAGAACAGGGGAAAACGAAGGGAAAGGGGAGAGCTTTGAAGGGGGTCTTTTCCGTTCAAGTCAGTGCCCACTGAGTGCTGAGCTTTAATAGTAGTAGAAGAAGAGAGTTGAAGTTTAGAAGATTGAGAACACATATGAGTCCATCTGTGCTGGGGTTGGACCCCATCAAGATCAATACAGTGCCCAGCTCTTTGCCGATACAACAACGACTTTTGGTAGTATTCTGTAGGGATTTGGGGGTTTGCGACTCAGCTTCAGGAGCAGGGCTTAGGGGGTATCAATCTCCTAAACCCTAAGCCTTTTAGTATCTATTACGTAATATACCACCTTTGGTAGTATTATGCAAGAAACCACCTTGTTTGGTAGTATCCTGATCATGTGACCGTGCTTCTCCACTCCAACCCGTCCAGGATAATCACGGTTCCGTTGCAGATAGTCGAGTTTTACCTTCTCCTGCGAACCGCAATGCCACCAAAATACCAAGTTTCGTCCACTCTATGTTATGAAAAAATTGTAGGATCTTATATTCATATGGTCTAAAAACTGACCCTACCCGAATATAATTAATGGTCTAGTAGTCTAACACTAACTCACCCTCAGCATACGAGTTGTAATTTAAGGCGACCAAGAGAGCATCCTCAACATCATCCTTGGCCTCTTTTTCAAGTAGAAAAAGGGCCCAGGGATGGGCTCAGGGATGTGACGCGGTAGCTCTAAGTAATGGTCTACTCTTAATTTACCCTACAACGCAAACTAATGGTCAAACTCAGCCTACGCACCAAACCCATGGTCTACTCTCCGAATGATGGTCTTCTAACCTAACCTACGAATCATGGTCTTCTAACCTAACATACGAATAATGGTAGGAGCGTCTTCAATGCTAGCCTTTGGATACATGGGGGAGACGGAGGTGATGTCAATCTGGCCTGCTTTTTTTGCATCGTTGCTATGCTGGTCGTATATTATGACTAGACCCGCAATTCACAGCATAAGTAGAATCTTCCTAATCTTCATCTCAGCGGCTGATAATCTACTTACCACTTGCACCCTCGTCTCTCTACCTACAGAAGATTGGACCTATTTTTACTCGAGCTGATATCTCAGTTACCACTCTCTCTTTACCCGTAAGCTACCCTGTGTGGTCGCTAACCCCTAGTTGCCCTTTCCTTCATCTACCCACACTTACCCCTTCCTTCTACCCATACTTACCCTTTCCTTCTACCCACAAGCTACCCTATGTGGTCGCTAATTTCCTAGTCTGGGAAGTTTTTTTCGGACAGGCATCTCAGCTGGCCAGTTTACTCACTTTGGAGGCTGCTCTGCGTTACCTAAAGAAAGTCGCGAACACACCAGAGACGAAAGACTTCGAAAAACCGGCAGCAGCTAAGTTAAGATCATGATGATGATGCAGAATGATGTATGCTATGTCTTCACGAACCAGCAAAGGAGAATGTGCGCCAGGTCCCTCCTTTACTGGTCGTTAAAGTTGTTAAGAGTACGTAGAACAAGAAGGCTTTATATTTTTAATTCCTCCTGAAGCAGAATCCTATGCCTGGGAAGTCGCTAAGATAGAATTAGAAAAGGTTTGTTTCTCAACTTTTGAAGACTGTGGTCACGCCTTTATGAAGCGCAGGTTGTCTGATACAACTGCTATTGCTAATGTAGGCGATGACCTAGGAGTAAGTAAAAGTAAAACTACACAACTATGATACTTTATAAGAATATTGCTACATCATGTACATCATTGAGCTCTAAAAGAAGCCTTCGACCGTCTACGACTGATTCTACTGCTGGGGTGGTCGCTATATCCTCTCCGACCAGTACTTCTGCGATTCATCTGGCCTGAGATTATCCCAACTACATCCTCTCAAGGCACTACACCAGAATCCTCAGGGATAGGTAGTGAGGAGAGCCTAAATGCATTATATATGGCGCCAATGATTGAGAACGGAGGACGAAAGGAAGTGTCGACAATTTTTAGTGCTTCGAAGGGCTCTTTTCGGCTCAGGAAGGGCAGTGCTGTTATTTGTCAACATTCTCACTCCAATCATCGGCCAACAATACGAGGATAACAAACATTAATTATATTTAGCTGTAGAACGTGGATTGACGAGTCAATGTTGTATCATGTTGTAGCAACCTAGTCTTCAGATGTCTTCCTCAGAGGACCTCCTCAGATATCCTCCTCAGATGTCTTCCTACTAGTGTCTCCTTCACCTTTTCTCCCGAAGTCTTCATGATAAACAACTTGGGAGATTTGGTGAATAAGATCTTTTTTGGCATAGCGGTATGGACGGCTGCAGGCAGCGAGGAGGAGACGACCCATCAGCAGGTTTATCGTGTACAACGGAGAGAAGCTGAGATCATTTTAAGGTTACTCAGCTTCACTTTTTTTCGTGAAAAAGATACTTCCATGATTTCCATTTTTAATCGAAAACTCAAAATAACCGAGTTGCTGACTGAAATAAGGGAGGTAGCTTACTATCAAGGCTCCCCTTCCTTCTCGTCAGTATCTCGGTTATTCTGATCAGTTACTCGCTTATTTCAGTTTTTCGAGTAGCTGTTGGTGGTCCTCGATTAGTTGCATCATGGTATTGATTTTTTCGACTAGTCTCTAGCACAAGCTAGCGGTAGAGCCCTTTCTTCTTGAAACTTCTAGGTAAAAATTATAGTAGTGAGAACCTTTGTTCTCTTTGAATGGCGAACTCTAAACTTCACATCCTGGATGGAACAATTGCGTATGCGAAATATCGTGCATAAAAACTTCCGCGGCACTCTACCTGCATGGCTTGACCTCGAATTAAGGCTTCCGTTAATCCACCTCTGTCCTCCATTGGGACGTCGGATCCTCTATACCTATAGCACGTAGTCTCTGGACGTAGGATCCCTCAAACGTAAGTAAGTATGCCTGCCACTATCTCGTCTATAGGGAGGATCACTCAATATTGAACATCATGCATCCCAATACTGGTTCCGCCAAGTTAGGGGGATCAACTCGTCCTCAAAAATGTATGAACTTGAGAAAGGTCTAATCGAAGATCTATCTTTTAGGTCGGCCGAGCAACTCTACCGGATACTGTCTTGAAGTGGATATCGGAACAAGAGGAAAAGAATTTGGATTATTCTGAGGTGTATTTAATATAATGATTTGATTCATTGATCATGTATGATTATGTGCATTTTCGCCACATTTTTTACATTCCACCATCATGGAGAAAGATCGTGGAACAAGAGTAAGGTAACAATGGGAGAAGATGTTCAATACAGAAAAAGATACAGCTCGATGAAAGAGTTTTTTTATAATCAAACACAAAGATTATAATTGACTAATCTGATATTTTTTCCTCGACTACTTGTACAAATACGGTATGATGGAGAAGCCGTTTTTTAGTAGAAGTTGAAGCTGTTAAAACGGTAAGAAGCCTGTTTTCTTTTTAGTAGGATCATGACAGACAAATCTTGGGCGGATTGCCGAGTAGATTTACGCCATCAGTAGGATCATGAGAATGACAAAAATATCAAGTAGCTCTACTATCCGGAGAGCGTTTCTCTTTAGAAAGGACACAAAGTGTTTGTGTTGATGCAAGTTTTGCTAATGTCCTCGTTGACGTTGTGGCCATGGTCTATAATTATGATAGATAGATATAAGTATAACGTTGTGGTCTAATTTGATAAGATATTTTTATTTTCCGATCGTTACTAGTAGGTCATCAAGAAGGACGATGAGCTATCAATGTTTTATGATCACCTGCCGTTGTGCAATTCTTGATATGATCAGCAATGTGGTGCGATGCCTTACTACGTACATCTACAAAAGCAGTAACAACATGCATATTTCTCGAGAATCACGATGAGAACAGTCGTTGGAAGATAGGCATAAGCTCGACCAAGAATGACGGTAAAGAAAAGCCGAAGCTTTCTGTTACCATGGTCGCTTTGCAATCGAAAATGTCCCTCTCCAGCAGAAAACAAGGTTAGCATCAAAGACAGAGAGTACACGTTCACCCCCTCATAGGTGAGCCCACTCCTATCCTAGAGCACCTTCAAAAACAGAAACATGCTGTAGGAAAAAACTGGTCGATAGGATTAAGAAGAACAAGCACGAGTGAGACTCAATTTCACCTTCGCCAGGCTGTCGCACTTAGCGTTCTAGCTGGAGTGGAGCCCCCTGAAACTTGGAACTTGAGCAATCCACTAAAAAAAAAAACATCAACATGGAGGACGACGACGAGCTTAGCGATGACTTCATTCGTGAAGATGAGGGGTCAACGGATTCCGAGTCGGATACGAATGCAGTCGCTCTTGGTGGGAGTAAGGTATTTTCTCTGTCGTGCAGCCTTGTGCTTGTTGTGGCGCTTACTGACAGTAAGGTTCTGATTAAGATTATCTATCACCGACGCTTGAGGTGGCGAAAGTGATGATCAAGCTGTCCATCTGCAATTGCTTCATGAGCACGGGGTTACTTAGTAGTTTTCAGAACAAAAAATATATATTCAGTCATGTGTCTGGTTGTTGTTCTGAATCATGAGTCATGTTGCTCTTCAGGTTTACATATTTGCTGAACATACCTAGCGATAGTTCAATCCCTGTAACATGTAGTAAAAGGTTGTCTCTGTTGTAGTAGAGAGTGTCCCTGTTGTAGTAGAGATTGTCTCTGTTGTAGTAGAGAGTGTCTCTGTTGTAGTAGAGAGTGTCCCTGTTGTAGTAGAGATTGTCTCTGTTGTAGTAGAGAGTGTCTCTGTTGTAGGAGTTTTCCCTCGACGTTGTTCTACTTATCTACTCAGGGTCCACCTGCCTTTGTTGGCGGACTCCCACAGAATTTCTTGGAAGAGCGGACTGTGAGCACCCACCTCCGGAGACAATTCGACTAAGGCTAAAAGAAATCCCATGACTTGCGTTTCTAGTATAGACTCTCAGCGGAAAATCTTCAGTAGGATGCACTGGGAGAATCGTGCCCATATGGATCGCATCTTCGGTCCGTTTTCCAAGGGGAAACGGTCACCACGAGAAATTTCGTCACGAGGGATTTCTTCTAGCTCTAATTCGAACAGAGATTCACGGAGGCTTTGGCGCAGTCTCGATCTTTCTATAGGCAGACGAGACTGATCGTAAGGCGTCTTGAGGTGCTTGGGATATAATTCTACCAATCCTATAGTTCTTGCGGTTGCCTCAACATATGTAACTATTCTTTTCTTCCTAATGAATTTTTAGGATATTATCGCGAACAAGCGAGTTCTTCAGTTTTCCGTTTTATTCATCGTTTTCGCCTCTGCCTCCCGAAGAGTCATTAGCTCTACATCCTTGTCTTGTACTAGTGTACCAAGATGCTAAGTAGGACCATTCTGAGAGTCTCTAATCACAAAGGTCCAACCACCAGGACGCCAGAGGCCTCTTAGCGCGGTTGATCTTACTGCGGCATCCTCTAGGAAATCCAAGGCGGTTGAGAATCCTCTATTAAGGATGGCGTCGATGTTGTTTTTTGCATCTAGCAGACGATGGATCTAGACTGCCCCTTTTGACCATGATGATCAAGATTGCCCCTTTACTTTTCTCCTCGAAACTGAATAGAAGCTAGACACGAAAAAAGTATATAGCTAAGCTGTACACGATAAACTATATACTCAGCTACAGCTCAAGGATAAGGGAGGGCCTCGATCATGGTCTGGCTAGATGGAAGAAATGCCATTCATATCTAGGCTCTTTTTTGGACGACATTGAGATAGTACATCAAGATGTCGACACTAGTAGAATTGCAGCAAGGACATCTTCAAAAGGTGGGAATGATAGCAGTTGTACAAGCGTGGATCAACAAACACAAGATGTAGTTGTAGTTGGACATCAACACAAACCATCTTGTTCTCAATCGCAAAAACCTCGAAAACGAAGAAAGCGTCCCACGACTGCCATTGGTGCAGCTGTCGAGAAAGATGCTCAACTTGGCATGTACAAACAGAATTTCTGTGCGCCGCGATCACCGCGTACTACCTCGCCAAGAACGCGTCCTTCGGCAACTTCGTCAAATACTCATACAACTAGTTCTGGGCCTTCTACTACTGACATCATGACGCATGATCCGACTCCACCGAATGTTCAGACCTATGATAATATTTTTGTTGCCTCCTCCACCTCTTCGACGTTGACTACGCCAGGCGTCCCAGTGTCAGTGTCGGCACCAACAGTGCTAAGCGCAAGCTCAGCTCCAGCATCAAAAGCAGACGTCAAAACATCCGCAGGTCAGGTAAGCCAGTTTTCTTCCACGACAACTGTTCTCGTCGACTGCGTTCCACCACCGCAACAGAATGGAGGCGCCACAACTAGCATACGACCTACAACGCCGATCACGTTACTTAAGGCGTCCCCTAATCCATTTCTACGGGGATCCCTCAACTTCTATATGCCTCCCAATACAATAGAGTAAAATCTGGAGGGATTTCTACAGGAAAAATGAACTGGGGAGAGCTCTAAGGTATCCAGTGGGGGCGGAGCAGCAGGCGGCGCTGGACTGCTTAGCACTAGCGCCAATAATATGAGAGCCGCAGCAGGGAACCGAGGCACCACGACCTCACCTGATCATATCGTGAGAACACCTCCAGCAGCTCAGAGCACCTCCTGCTCCACCGTTATGGCTAGAGATAGTTCATCTTTGAGAAAAGAGCATTCCTGAAATGTACTTATGACTGAGAAGCATCCTCTGTCTTCATTGTGCTGATACGTCTCATTCAAGGTGGATGCAAATCAAAGATCAACATCGGACAGCCCTAAAGCCGGTCCGAGAGCAAGAGGCGCATCTGCAGGGCAAGTCCGAAATGCTTTCAAAGAGGCTCTCCGATACAGCAGCTCCTCTCAGCCAGGATATTTACCAGCACCTGGGATGCACCCAGCGGCCAGTTTGAATAGTATTAAGGCAGGAGCTCCTTGGGTTTTTATTAATTATGTTCTCCAGCATCGGCACAGGTACTATTTTCACGCCCCTTTTTACCACTCATTTTTATGTTTTCCGTGGCTGGGTCTGGTCATTGTTCTTGGGCATGGGCTGGTGACTTGCTCCTTTTCTCACAGATGAGATTGAGAACTTAAGTTGTAATGGTAACTCCAAGAACTCCGCATGAACCTCATTGAAACTTCTCGCTCTCCCCTTTTCTCATTCCCACGTACTAGCTACAGATGATGATAGCATGCATGCAAACATGGCGTCGATGACCCAAGAACATTCTCATTCTGCTCGTGCTATCTAAATCGGTATCTAACTTCACTAGCATAATTGATTCTCGTCCTGCTCTAAGAGGAGCAACTCACACGTAGCAAACCAGCATGTTGGAACTCCCACATCATATGGAACTCCTACACATGATCGTGGCGCTGGCACCCGTCCTCGACCCTCGTCAAGCCGACTGCTGCAGTCGACCATGGCATCGCAAGAACGAGCACGCGCGAAGTATGTCAATGACCAACGCCCCCGCTCAGCAACTCCGGTCTCGGCTTACAGAAGAAATATTTCTAGGTAAGGCTGAGCCTGAGAACAAGAGTTCTGTAGTAGCAGTAGGTGTACTCAAGTAAGTCAGGAATTCAAATTCTATCATTTCAATTTCTTCGTAGGCGAAGTCGAAAAATAGTAGTAGGCTTCCCTACTGGATGGCCTCACAAGTAAACGCTAATAGCTACATAACAAGAGGCACCATGACATGACAAGTACTAGAAGATGTCATAGATTTATTGTGGCTGCCAATGTCATCAATCTGTGCATGGGCTGCGCGCCGAAAATATTCATGATATTGTCAATCTTCTGGTTCTTTATATATTAGTAATAATCTGAAAAAGTTGTAGTAAGTAACTTCTTATTTCACTTCTAAATTAGCCACGAGCATCCTCCTGGCACTATTGCCGGACATCCAGCAACGATTGCGGCTTCGTCACCAAGTGTGACGGATCTCTCGCATCCTTCTACGGCCGTTGCTAGTACTAATGTACATGATCCTCTTCCTCCTACTACTAGTGCCTCAACTAGTGCACATCCTGCTCTTTCAGAACAAGGTCGTGTAGAAGTGGGCTCTACATCAACTTCGTCCTCCGCTGTTAGTCAACAAGGAGGACTACTTCTAGCAACTTCAACTCCAAACACTGCTTCTGCTCCCTCTACGCGTTGTAAAGAGGAGGACCCGTCCAGTGGACCACAAGGACATCACCAGTCCTCTGAAAACTCTACAGGACATCACCAGGCCTCTGAAAATTCTACAGGAGTACAAATGCTAACACCAGGCGTTTTTACTCAAACTAGAAGCTCTTCTTCCACCTCGTCCTCGAGACAACATCAACATCATCATGATCAACAACAACATCTTCAATCCCCAACCAAAGGCGGAGCTAGTACGTCTACTTTTGCAGTATCTGGTGCTCCTACTAGACCATCTAGCTCGCGTCCTAGCTCTAGCTACGCATCATCACAAAGGAGACAAAAAGCCGACCGGCCAGGGTCCGCTTCTTATTATGGTCACGCCTTCCATCCGACTCAGCATCTTGGTGCCCTTTTGTCCTGTATTCCCATCGAATACAAGGGCAAACAGGCGGCCGGGATGCGCGCGAGCGGATCGAGAGAATAAGAAAACTCTAGTTTAGAGTACTTATAATTACTTAGATGAACATGAAGTTGAAGACGACCTCTTTATTTATTCAAAAGCTCAAAGGCATCGAGGGTTCCAACCTAGATATAGATATCATTGACGTCAAAAGCTGAATGACTCTAATCCTATGCGAGAGCCCGTCACAGTTTCGAAATTTTAGAGGCGAGTTTGAAGAACCAAAAGCAACTAACCAAGGGAGAGCGAATGGTCATGCTACTACAAAAACTGGATTTGGGTCTAGAGAAACGCGTTTTCTTAAGACTCCTAAATACGAATAGCCTTATTGTTATTTATAATATAATCAATATCTTCGCTATTCCTTTCTACTTCTTTTTTCGCAGTGATCCCTGCTCTGCTCTCGTCCACAGCACGTATACATAATTGCAGCAGGGAACAAATATCAACTTCAACGATATTACTCGTGAAGGATGATCCTCACTCTCACAGCCTCACACACACACACACTCGCACCTGCATCGATGAATTTACTGAAATTTATTAGCAGTCTTTCTTCTAGCTCTAATGCCCGTGCTAGACTCAGGCGAAAATTTATTAGCACCAGTCTTTCTTCTAGCTCTAATACCCGTGCTAGACTCAGGCGACGACTACATTCGGCAGGCTTTGTTAAAAAGAAATTGGGTGGAAAATCGATATGCAAGTTCGTCGTTGTGGAACTTGAAGTGGTGTGCGAATGACCAGGAGGAGGACTATCGAAATCTCGTGGAAGGCGAAGATCTCTACAACCACTTTCAGCATACTTTACGCCTCTATTGTTGTTGTCGACCTCTACACAGAATGATCTTCATGATCTCACAACCCATGATGATGATCTCCGGCATTGTATACGTTAAGGGTTTCCGAATTACATCCCTCACTAGTACCATCCTTGGCTCCTTTTCAAGGGGAAAATAGGCACAGGATGTTCTGAAGAATGCAATTCGGCAACCTCTAACTACGCCTATTGTTGTTGTAGACAACCCATGATCTCCGACACAGAGCATCTTCTTCCAGCTGATGTGATAAAGAATATGTTGAGGCAGTGTTGAATTGAAAACAGGTCGCCGGCGTGAAAGATATTTATAATGAAAGACGGGTCCTTGTCGTGGTCTCGTAGTTGGCGCCTCTAAATACAAGAGAGCTAACAAGTAAATTTGGCTTAGCTCGCAATCTACGTGCGCTCAGTTGCGATCCCGGGGTCACATTCGAACTGCAGAACCATAAAGATGAACCGCGCTGTCCGAACATCCTTGACGTTGACGACTTTTTTCCCAGATGCTACGACGTATCATTAAGGCCCACGAACATAATGAATTGATTTCTACAAGAAGTCAGAAGTGAGTCATTTCTTGCTGTTTTCCTTTCAGGATTGCCAGGAATGTACACAAGAAACGACTTGTGTAGAACAATTTTTGAGCTCTAACATCAGCGACAGAAAATCGAGAAGACTTCATCCTAGACTACTGCCGAAATGCCGCTTACTCTGTGGCCCTGCGGCATCTGTCGCTCTGTGGTATTCCTCTCAGTGAACAAGGCTCGGCTGATCCTCACCAGCAGGGAAGTGAAACTGCAAGCAGTAGTAGTTAAGGGAACAAAAAAGATGAAGTAAATAATGCACGTTTTATGAACCAGCCACCAGGACGACGTATAGAACAAGATCACGACTACCAGAATGAACTGGGAATTATAATAAAATATTAAATACTTTCAATATGATACGAACACAGGAGAGTTTGTTACTTCATCAAGCAAAAAAACTACAGCCTGACCTCCTCGTCCGGACCTCCCCGTCGTCCTCCCTCTAAGATACAAGATCAAGAAGGAGCTCAAAGACCTTCGACCCTAGTTTGGTTCGTCCCAACTACCGTCCTTTAAGGGTGTGGGAAATCCATCTCCAAAGTCATGTGGAAGGAGAAAACAAGAAGAAAAAGCGAACCAGATGATTCTTGGGATGGGTTTCCTATACCTCTAAGTCCTAGTCTCAACGTCCTGCGCTTTGCCCGAAAGGTACTAGCTGATTGGGTGGTGGAACTAAGCCCCAACTACCTGATAGACGAAGCTTATGCGGAAGACGTTGCCCACCTCTGTTGTTTAGCGTGGGAAACAAGTTTATGTTGGGTGTACTAAGGAGTGATCACTTAATGGCTCTGGTATTTGGTAACCTGATTTTGATCATAGGGGGAAAAAAGAAGGGAATCCTTGTGATCAAATTCAGGCTACCAAATACCAGAGCCATACAATTTTTACCGCTTTGCAGTAGCAGCACCACAGTGCTGCTTTCGATTGATGTCCTTATGTTCATCTCGAAGAGAAAGGCGAGAGGCAAATGGCACCCAGGAGACAGATGGCCATCCCCGAGCAGGTCATGAATTGTTCCCTAGTATGCACTGGACTTTGTGCGAGATAAATTGTGTTGTATTGTTGTAGACCTCTAACAAGTGGGAAAGAAGGACCCCGTGAGTCATCATCTGCCTCTGCATCAGGCAGTGCTGGAAGTGGCGGATCCTCTAGCTCTACTGCAGCAACATCCTCATTTGGAACAAGCGCAGCGTCCTCGTCTTCGACTAGTAGCACTGTTGTTAAGGGTAGGCTAAAGGTGCTTTTCTTACCGCTTTTTATGCCTCTCCTAAAGGCGAAAGGCATAACAAGCGGGGTAAGCGAGCACCAAAAACCTACCTCTAATGTTGGCGCTGTTGGTTCTGGTGCAGCATCGTTTTCTTCTAGTACGAGCGCATCCTCGTCATCCTCGTCGTCTTCTTATTCAAGTGGAACAGGAGGATCCACAGGGGGATTAGCAGGTTATACTGGTAGTTCGTCAGGGGATTCAAGTGCTTTGGTGCAGCATGATTAAGGCTACCATAGTTGCATCCTTCACAACATTCATCCTTTAATAGCCAGGCCATCTCCGACCCGAACAAGCATAATCAGAGCTTCATCCAGCAGTTCATAGCCTGCTGCAGTTTTTAAGCATAAATTAACGCAGGAAGAGCTTGCTATTACTGCATAGCTTATTTCTCCAGGTGGAAGGAGATGATTGGAAAGAGTAGGCTGCTGCGGCATGTACAAAGCAGCAGCCAAAGAAAAAGAAAATTTAAAAAAGAAAGAAATCTTTAAACATCGAAAATAAGTGCTCATCGTAACGTCTCTCGGTCGAAGAAGTAGATCGTCAAACAAGAGCGAGAAGAAAAAATATATCTTAAGACTCGCGTAAGTGAAGGTCGTCGTTACTTCGAAACCGATTTGATATCATCGTGATCGTTTATTTAAGCTATTCGCTCGTTTATTAGTGAGTAGTCTTAAAGGGCAGCATGCATCACAAGAGCACCAAGATAAACGTTGAGATATAAAAATAAGTGCTAAGGTTGTTTGGTGAAAGTTTGTTGTGGTGCAGGGGCTTAGCAACCCCCCCCTTTTGCGATGCTTGGGCGTTGTCGTGTTTGGTCTGAAGTCAAAAACTTCCATGTCTGGGAAGAGTCTGGGAGAAGTCTGAGAATCCCAAAGTCTCAAGGTCTCAAAGTCTCAAAGTCTCAAAGTCTTAAAGTCTCAAAGTCTCAATGTCTCAATGTCTCAATGTCTCAATGTCTCAATGTCTCAATGTCTCAATGTCTCAATGTCTCAATGTCTCAATGTCTCAATGTCTCAATGTCTCAATGTCTCAATGTCTCAATGTCTCAATGTCTCAATGTCTCAATGTCTCAATGTCTCAATGTCTCAATGTCTCAATGTCTCAATGTCTCAATGTCTCAATGTCTCAATGTCTCAATGTCTCAATGTCTCAATGTCTCAATGTCTCAAAGTTTCAAAGTTTCAAAGTTTCAAAGTATCAAAGTTTCAAAGTCTCAAAGTTTCAAAGTTTCAAAGTCTTAAAGCTGTAGAGGTCTCAAAGTCTAAAAAAAAAAGTCTTAAAGTCTCAAGGGCTAGAAATATCGAAGTCCCAAAATCTTAAAGTCTCAAGGTGTCAAAGTTTCAAAGTGTCAAAATCTTAAGTTTCGAAGGTAAAACAAAAAATCTGAAAGTCGTAAGCTAAGTTGTTGCTCGCGTATTTGTTTTGGTTCCAAATGTTTAAAATATTAAAGTCTGAAGGTGGAAGTCAGTGTTTAAAGTGCCAACCATAGGCATACTATTTTCAGGGCTGGAAGAAGTTTAATACTCATACTTTAAGGCTATACTCTATGTCAGGCGTCTTGTCTGCAAGCGTAGCGTCTAAGCTGCGTGGTTTTTTTTTTAGGGGCCTCTCGAAGTCCGCGTCTCCCAGTTGGCGCCAGGGTCTGCCCCGACCTTTGGTCGGGCTGGAGTCTAGACTCCGATCAGTCGGGGCAGTCCCCGGCGCCAGCGTTCGCATCTCCCGTGAGGCCCACTTGTCAGTGCTTGTCACATGTTTTTGGTTGTCGAAGATGTTGCGTCCGTTGAGTTTCTTACTGTTTTTGTAATATTTGGAGGATTTGAGAGGTCGTCTGAGGTCGTTAGGGTTAGCTGGGTTTGACTCTGTCGGGCCCAGTTTTTGTTTCGGGAGCAGTCCTGTCATTTACTTTCATCTGCGAGAAATAAAACGAACCAAGGTGAATACTGCAGCCAGGGATGCGAACGCAGTTGTAGCTCTAACATGACGCAGATTATGAGGCGCTTGCTCTCTACGCAGAACTCAGTCCGGCTCAGTTGTGCCGTGATTTTAGTGATGGTGCTGTCATTAAGCGGCGTGGCGGAGGGTGTAATGTACCTCAGCTTTTCAGTGCTGCAACTGGAGGCCCTGCCACCGCTGTTGACTCATCTTCACATCCGTATTTATGCAGCATGTGCATGGTGATGGTGCTACTAGTATATAATAAGTTTGTTACTCTCACTTGTTTCACAAGCTCAAGCAGATCATGTCTAAAAATATTTCTCCTAGAATAAAGCGAAGTGGAGACGGTTCGAATTATAGGAAGAAAGAAACAATAACTAGTCGGCGAACGAGATGACAGAGACTATCCATTTACCAGTAGAAGTAGCATAAAACTAGAAGAATAGAACGTAACTACAACAGTATTATCTTTTAATTAAAGTATCCTCTCTATTTCTCTGATACTCCGAAGTTTTTATGCATTAACGCCAACGCGAAGATGAACAGAAACAAGATAAAGTATCATCTCAGATCTCTAATCCATAATAGCTCCGGGGGTAGCTCCAGCAGTTCCTCTTGCGGACGTGATGGGCAGGGTCTCTCCTCTTCGTATGGTGCTAGTAGAAATTTGTCTGGTGCTAGTACAAGTGGAGCCGACTACTACGAAACTCAAATAGACATGCGCAGGTCTGTTCCACGATCCTTGCATCATCTAGAGTCCTGGCCAGAATTCGCGCATCATGTTTGGGCAACGCTTTACCGCGAAACTTCGAACCCTTCAAGCATGAGCTCTTGTTCCTGTTCTTCTTCTACTACTAGTACTACTCCTACTGCTTCGACTTCTTCTTCGGAAAATAAGAAAACGAATGCTAATAGTACAAGTACAACAGCAAGAACAACAACTACGTCTTTTAGTAGTGGTGCCAGTAGTGCTGTGGGGGCAGCACCAGCAGCGTTATCAGAACACACAACTGCTGAGTTTTTGACTCTGAATTCTGAATTCGAGAACTCTTGTGCATTTCTGCGTTCCAGAGGTGGGCCACAGCTTAGTTTGTCGGAAGGCAATGAGAATGTGTGGATTGTCAAACTTAAGGCTTTGATGTTCCCCATTAATTATTTATATCTTGCCCTAGTAACTACATAAACTTTGATTCCCGACTTTTTCTCTCGCAACACTATTGCAGCAAGTACTAGCAGTATCAGTTTCAGTTTTACAGCGTTCACCAAGAATCAGAGAACAAGTAGTGTATCTGAATTTCGTAGTCTTGTTTGACATAGATGTCCATCTAAGGGATGCGGTGTCTATTAACTACATTGCTGTCCCTACCTTCATGTATGCGCCGACTTCTAACAATCCCGGCAACAACGCTCGCGGTTCAGGCATCATGGTGTTGAAGTCTTTGCGTGAGATTCTCTACCAATGCAAAAACTCCAGTCGACTGGTTCAAAAGTACGTCGAAAGGCCCTTAACTCTGTTTTCTGGACGCAAGTTCGATATCCGGTATTGGGTTTTAGTAAGAGCCTTTGACCCTCTGGAGATCTACCTCTTTTCCCAGTGCTACTTGCGTTAAGGCCTGCGGATCTATATATTAGAGTAGTTTATAGAACGGATGTAGGATGGACTTGGATGGATCGGGTGGATCGGATGGACCCCCCTGATTCTTCCGGTCCTACTTGAAATGGTGGGAAGTCCATCCGTTCCATCCGATCCATCCGATCCATCCGATCCATCCCATCCCGGATCTGGCACCCCTATAAACTGCTCTAATATATAAATCTAAATCTTATTTTCCGGTGTTGTTTTTTCACATACATAGTAACTAGTAATCACAGCGTAGCGTTTCTACAATCGACTACTACAGAGAAGCACTAGCTTTTCTACATGTACTTCTGGATGAACTCTCATCAATGGTCAGCACATCCACATGATGATGATGCTCTCTCATCAATGATTTTTCATATGGTGCATCTTGAACTTGCGGTCAGCACATGATGCTCTCTCATCAATGATTTTTCATGTCCAGACAGCTCTACCATCAATGATTCGGAAATGTTTCCTCTAAGTACGACTCTGCAATGAACCGTTTGACCTAGGAGATTTGGAGAACCGGCAAAAACACATTAGTAATTGGGAAGTAAACAAAAAAGGTCGACAAGTTCAAGCTGGAGCAGTCGCGAGTTTAGGGCAGTTCAAAGTTAAGGCCGAGCCTCCTGACACACTCTCTCATACAAACTAAAATATGGGCGTTACGCATTCTCTCATACTTAGACATCACTCACACTCTCTCGTACAACAAATTGTAGTCCGTACATGAACATCATGAACAGCACCAGCACATCACGTCTTTCCTTTTTACAGGAGTTACAGCGTCACTTCCTCATCCTCACAGTTACACAGCATAGATAGGAGCATTCTAATTCCCGCGAGCTTTTCGAGATGACTGGCAACCCTTCCTATTGGGAGGAAGCCTTGCTTCCGGAGATTCGTGCTTTGGTGATCACAACCTGCAAATCTGTCCAGCGACAAGTGGTGCAACGAAAGAGCAGCTTTGAACTCTTTGGTTTTGTTAAGGCTACAACAACAGGTATTTATTTAGAGCAGTATATGGATGTTTGTATCTTACAACAGATAATATTTTAGAGCATATGCATCAGTCCCTGACTACTCCATGATCATTGGGGGTGGACTGTGACGCCGAACAGGTCTTCTACATTATGAATCTCGTGATGTCGGTGCACATCCATGTCGCCCTGCCTTGATCGAGGCCCACGAGCTTGAGCTTGAACTTGATATGATCGTTGGGAGGAGGTCTTTCTTTTTCTATTTGTGCGGAGTACTCCTCTGCACAGATACAGCCAGTTTCTTTCTTTGAAGTGAAATAGTTTCTTGAATTCTAAGGCCAATGTGATTGTTGAAAAAGAAGCACCTCCACTCAAGGGATCATATCATGATTCTCAAAAAGGAACTGGAAGATCTAATTGGGACATCATGGTCGACGAAAAGCTACGGCCGTGGCTGTTAGAGGTAAACCTTTCGCCTGCATGCGACGCGCGAACGGACTTCTTAGCCGTTAAGTGTTTCCACATTGCAGTCCTCACTACCTTCAACATTCTTGACTTGTTGACTTGTAGTTCCGTGAAGATAAGAGTAGGAAAGAAGCCAGGAGTGAAGATGTTCTGAGGAATGCAATGTCGCAACTACGACCTCTAAGATGGAGATGTTGAAGCAGATGGCTGATAGTTTGCTAGAAATTCTCTTGGTAGGGGAAACTGGAGCTATCAGACAAAGTTACACTGGCGCTCCTTTATGGCTTCTTCCCCAAATTCGTGAGTCCTCAAAGCATTCTTGTCCTCGTGAGGACAGAAAGGCGGCTTGTTATTAAAGATGGATTTGATCAGAACAGGACCCTCTTACTCATACACATTTACATAGTTAGAAGATGGATTTGATTAGATTTAGAACAGTGAGGTGACTGAAAGGCCTCTAATAAATCGTTAGAATGACGTAAAACGAGATTCCATGACATGACATCTTCTACTTCTAAGTAGGAGACTAGCTAGTGCAGAACGCGAACGACCCTTGTCAGCCAGCCTTGCTAGGACGTCGTCGAGACCTCGCTCTGTGTCGCCGCAAAAGCAACGCTCATCCGCTATGAGTTTTGCGTCAGGTTTTGAGCATCAACATCTGGCAGCGCAGGTCGTTGACTCGCCTAGACTTTTCACAGAAAAAGTACCAGGAAAGGGAGAATTCTGGTGCATCTACAGAGAGGAACCGCCGTTGCCGTGCAAGAACAATTCTAGCACCACGAATGGTTTAGCCAACTACAATACAGGTGCAGCATCGGCATTCATCACGGATTCATCTTTGATACTCAGAAGCAGAACTACATCTACTGGTGGCGATATGAACAAAGAAATGGGTGCAAAAGGAGACCTTCGAGACGAAGATTCTACAACAACGACGACGACCGCGACTAACGGAGGTTCTACAACTAGCACTTCTACGATCCATATACCTCCAACGACTCTACTTGTACCACCTCCTTCCACATCCTCAAGCTCCAGCAGTTCAACATCAACGTCTGCCTCATCTGCTTCTGGCCCATCTTCATCCTCTACTTCATTTTCGAGTAACTCGAGTTCATCTTCGACGCTTGAAGTCTGCGGTAAGTTATGAGTGTAGGAAATGCATCTCCAAAACCAAAGTGATCTGGACGGAAGGAAGGAAAAAAGAAGGAAAAGGGACCCAGCAGAGATCTCGGAGATGCGTTCCCTATCCCTCTAAGTAAGGCAGTTGTCTGGCGCAAGGAGTGGAGGCTGGAGCAGTGCTGGTTGCGGTCTCAGGCTGCTGTGGTCATACAGCGGTATGCCTTAGGCTTCTTGGCTCGGAGGCGGAGACAGCTGATACGACGAACACGCGCAGTGGAGATATTGCAGAAGCTAGCTCGTGGCTTTCTTGGTAGGCTAGAGGCACAAAGGCTGCGGCAGGAAAAAGCGCTTAGGGAAGTTTTGCTGCCAAAGATGCGCGGCTTTTGGTGTATGCGACGCTTGTTGTGTTAAGGCTCAAATTACTACTCGTTTCAGATCATTTCTTCAGTAAATCACATGTGACAGTCACTCTTTATTTCTTCTGTCACAGTCCTCACTGTTTATTTCTTCTTCGTATATTCGGAAGAAAAGCTGTTGCATGCAAGAAGCGAGTGGACGATTTTTTGAGCTCTAATTGCAGCGCCGCTCATCCGAAGCAGCATGTCAGATCCAACGACGTTGGCGAGGAGTACGAGCTAGGCATTGGTTCCATCACTGGCGAAGGATGGTGATGGCTGTGCGTGTACAGAGACGCTTTAGAGGACACAGGACAAGAAGGAGACTCTCTGCCGTGTCGATACTTGTCCTCTGGTGGCGCAGAAAGTTCGCCGTACTCGTAAAGGCAGCCACTAGAATAAGTGCAACCTGGCGTGGTTTTTTCCAGAAACATTGCGTGTTTCGGCGCAAGCTATTGCCATGCTACCGAGGAGGATTGTTGCTAGCGAAAAGATTGTACTTTTCAAAATTGCGGTTGCAGTGTGAGCGTGCAGAAGTAGGTATTCGTGTTACACGAGTGCAATGTGCTGCACGACAGTGGCTGGCTCGACGACGCTGGGCTGAGAGAAGTTAAGGGTAGGCTAAAAGTGTTGCCGTTACCGTTCGCCTTACCTTTCTCGAGGGGCAAAGGCTTGGCGAACGCGGTAAGCGAACACCACAGGCCTAGCTCTAAAAACGACAACAACGGCAAAAACAAAAACGCATTCTTCTGTACTTCTCGTTTTTCACATGGGCTCGTGATACTCAATCAGCTGGAGAATTGCAGATCAGAATAGCAGCTGTGTTTCGAGGAATGCGTGCGAGGCAGAGAGTTGCAAAAATGAAACGTGAATTACACGTACTAGACACATCTAAAATTTTTGTAGCTTCGACGTTAGCTGCAATTTTGCGGGGTCGCCGTCAGCGGGTGGACTTCCTCACGAAAAGGAGAAGTGTAGTAGAAATACAAACACGCTGGCGCGGCTTTCGAGGTAGAAAAAGAGCTGCAGCGGCTGCCGAAATAGAGCGAAGGAAAGCACAGGACGACGCTCTTCTTCTTGCTGCGTTGCGAATACAAGGTCTTGTCCGTGGCCATCGTGCGCGGAGAGAAGTAGCAGCGCTTATTGCCCAACAAAGGAAAAAAACCAGGCGAGAAACCGAAGAAGAAGCAGTAGTGGTTAAGGTTTCCCCTCACGACCCATCTTCAGAGGCATCCTACTTCTCGAGAGGCTCTGATGATGTATACCCCCCCAAAGATGACGGTGAGGCTGAAGAAGACTTTTCGAAAAATAAAGAGAACATCAAGATCAACACGACACCTCCAGGACAGCAGCAAAGGCAAGGAGAAGCTCCAAGTTCAACATCTTCGATATCTACTTGTAAATCCTCTTCAGCGAGTACAAATCCAAACTTTATTTGCGCAGGTTCTACGTCTGTTTCTTCCCCGTCTTCAAAAACAGGCTCTAGTTCTAACGTTTTTCACGCATTTTCGTCCCCTTCAACATGTACTACTACGAGTGTGCTTATGTCTTCCTCCTCTAGAAGTACTGAAGTCAAAGCACCAGAAGATGTCAATATCATTCAAACAGTGCGAAGGGTTGAGAGCTCTGGAGAACTCTCTACCCTTGAGGAAGAACAGCTTGAGCGCACAAAAAACGACGCTTCTTCTTTTGTAGAAAGGGCAGAAAGACGACGACAACGGCGCAAGAGAAGTGAGAAATCTTTGGGTTTGAAGTCATTGTCATCCTGCTCAGCCTCAGCCTCAGGTGTAGTAGTAGTTGAACAAGATATTATAACCGTGACAGGAGTAACATCCGCTGGTGCAAGACCATCTCCATCGCAAGAACTAGGAGCAAAGGTAAACGAAAAGCAGGAGCTGGAGCAATTCTACTTTCAAAGTCGTGCTGGCCATCATGGTCATGAAGGTGCTGAGCAAGAGGCTAATAATGACCAAGTGGGTAAGGGCAAGACGAGTCGGAAAGTAACCAGACGGGCACGTAGAACACAGCTTGTAGTGTTGAATTCATCGGCTTCTTCTTCTTCGTCTTCTACTTCGAGCGGTAAAAAGGCCGAAAGGGAACATTTTAAGGAAGCAGAAGATCATTCCTTTTCTAGTTCTACCACTAGTCTAAGCAGGTCGTGCTCAAGCACTAACGGAGCGGGTGGTGGCGGAGGTGGCGAGGAACGATCCATAGCGGAGCCAAAGCTTCCTAGATTTCTACCTCAGTGCACCACTACATCTACAGCTTCAGCAGGTGCAGGAGCAGCTGATTCCTCTGATTAAGGCTCAAAGTAAAGTAAGTAAGTAATTCATTTCCAGCTTCCATTTTCTTCTGTTACTGTTTGTGTTTCCTTCTTCGAAGAAATTAAGGGTCGTGTGGCAAAGTCATCCGCTCATTCTGAAGAAATGTCGAAGGGAAAAAGAAATGAATGCTTTTGGGCTTTCTTATCTAATCCCCTCTGATCAACAAGAACAGCAGACCTACTACATCCACATCGGCACAAAGACCTATATCTGCACGAAGTAAAAAAAGTAGAAGCAGAGCTATGGAGGTGTTGCAAATGCACACAAAAAGCAGTAAGAAGTTTCTTCATACGAGAAGTGGGTCACCGACTGCGAAAACGAGTAGTCCAGCAGACTTCTTGTTCCCAGCAGACAACCAGCATCCATCAAGTAGGCCGAAAAGTGCGAATGTGATGCTCCAACAAAGCAGGACTGCCGACTCGTCCTCAAGCCATTTTAGACCAAAGAGCGCAAAACTAGAAGCACGGCAGCCCGATCTCCTTGTTTTTCCCGCTTTTACTTCCAGTGCATCTGATACTGGTGCATCTGATACTAGTACTAGAGCACGCGTTGATGTTGTCCAATTAACAGCAGCTGGTCGACAACAAAATTACGGGTCTACTTCTGTTAAATCGAGTCCCAGTTGGTGCACCAGAACTGCTACGCCTGTTGATCATCATGAAGGGACGAATCTACTAGATGGCGTTACACAAACCGAAACACCGACCACGACAAGATCAGCAGCTCAGACTCCTTCTAGTGTGTCGAAGGTGTCTACGACTAAGTCTAGCTCTAGCTGTAGTAAAAAAGGTAATCATGATGTCGAAGTGGTCGATCGTCCGCTATCATGTAAAGCCAGTGTCGAAGTCGATCGTCCGCTATCAGGTAAAGCTGATTTGACGTCTGTGCCTGAGGGAGAAGTGCAGTCGGGGGTGTCAGTAATCGACGAAAGGAACTCGAACTCTAAAGTTAAAGAAGGGGCGAGTACCACGACGACGACAGCGAAAAGACGGGTATATGTTAAGGGCTACAAGGAATCCAACTTCTGTGCTGTCAACATCTTGGTCCTCCTGTTTTTAAAGGGAAAAAGGAGACCCAAGATGCTGCTGAAGGTGGATTTCCCTCAGCTCTAAAAACGTTCCCCGAATCAAGGGACTGCGTGAGAAGAACGTCGAGGCGCAGCGTCTTTATTTAGGATTAGAACAATGTGAAGGTCCACCTCGTGAATCTACGAAGCTGACTATCGAAGACTGTACTAGCGAACGCGGAAGTAGAAGTGCACGAACTCTAGAGCCGAAAGTTGAGCTCGAGGCTGTGAAGAGGCAAAAGGATGATGAAGAACATCGTTGCGGAACAGGCTCATCTTCTACTTCAGCAACCTCATCCAACTCTACAACTAGTGCGAATAGTACTAGTACTAAGACCAAAAAGAACACTACATCAATAACAACGACTTCGACTTCCTCCTCAAGCTCCGGCACAACCTCTGCTAAAACGAATACGATGCAAGAAGATCGACATCAACCACCTCAACGTGAGCGTCATGGTGTAGACCAAGAAAGGATCTGTGATTTGGTTCTTGCTGGAGAGGAGGTAGCTTCTGAGTGTGGCGTCTTCCTCGAGCAGAATACTCGTCGGTGTGCGACAGCGATGGAAGCGAAGAGGTGGAGTGTTTCAGTATTAGAGAATTGCAAAGCAGAAAAGAATGACCGAGGAAGTCGCGATCATGGTGGTGTGCTGACAACTGTAGCTGTATTAGAAGACAAGACCTCCAGGAGCACGCCCTCAGTATTCTCGCCGTCAACATCTACGTCTATGTCTACGTCTACTTCAGCAGGAGTTGTTTCTTCTTTATCCTCTTCCTCATTGAACAAGACGAAAATACTAGAAAAAGATGGAACCTTCTCTCGTATAATTTCAACATCTAAAAAATCCAAAAACACTACTTCTGGAGGTCGTTCGTCACGATCAAGTGACCAACCCGCTGTTTCTTGCTCCTCATCCCAGCCTCGTGGAGGAGAGTCCCACCAACCTACTTCAACATCGCAGAAAAGCCCACGTGACTTGCTCCGGGAAGGCCTCCTAGATCTCGAAAATCTGCTTTGTTCCATGGCTGGGACACCGGGAAACCACACTCCTGCTGCTGCACCATCTTCACAAGACCACGCATTACACCCTTCAAACCACTCTTAGGACTTCCGGAAATCTCCCATCTTGACGAGAAGCATCTCACTTGGACTTCCGAGTAGAATGGGGGAAACGGGTCAAAGATGCTTTTCAAAATGGGAGATTTTCGGAGGGTCTAAGAGTCTTCAACTTCAAGTAAGAGCAGTTACGCAGCTGCAGTGAGAGATGTGATCAAGAAGAACAGACCCGGCAGAGACAGTGCTGAAGCGCAACATGGGTTTAGTAGTAACCTGATCGAGACGAAGGTGGCGGCAGGAGGATCGGCGCTTCGTGCAGTTCATAAATTGAGGTCACAAAAATCCAACAATAATTCCAGGGTTTACAGAACTCGCGACGACCCTAGTGCCACTTTTATCGTAAGGGAGGATGTGGAAAAGTAGCAAGAATTATATAGGAAGAGGAAGACACCTTATCCTGAAATTAATGGAAAATAATCATATTGCACGATATACAACATCAAAGTGACTAGAGTTATAAACTAGACGAGCATTTTAGTTTGAGATTCACCACAGTACCAAAACCACTATTTTTAGCATTAGACAAAGAGCAAAGAGGGAAAGCACGGTAGAGGTCTATCAAGCATTAGTATCTATGAGATTAAACAAGACAATGATCTGTACTTCCTTGTAGTAATTTCGGAATAATGATATCAAGAATGCTGCACTTGTTGTAGTAAGATTATCATTATAACATGTTGACCGAAACAAATTATTAAATGTCCACTTATTTGAAATGCGTCTTCACAGCATATTTTTACTTAGTATCATCTGTAAGCGAACTTATTTATTCCTGTTCCTAGAGTTTCGTTCATATAGAATGAAAACACAAATAAAAATGTGCTGTTCTTTTACAGTTGTAGTTGAAAATTTTAATGTCTCTCATAGATGCTTAGCCTTAGCAGGTACAATAGAAATGCATATAGCAATAGGAGTAGCATAGTCTGTAGAGATAAAAGCGATCGATACACATCCAGCTCGATAAATAGTAAAAACCAAAACGAACACCTTCGAGTTCCAAAACTAGCCCTATTTTTAACTATAATGAATAAACAGCTTCAGCGAAAGCAAATTTGAATTTCCGACTTCACTACTTCTTAGCATTGACTTTCACAGCGTTTCTCGATTGTTTCAGGGAGATGGATGACCACCAGTATGATTTGTTTGTAGATGTTAGTCTTTTTTTGTTTTTACGCCTTGAACTTGAAGTATGTTTCATGTGAAGTAGATTCGAAATTTTTAATGGCTGATTGTACCGCTTCAACGATGGCCGTTCGTTGTTCTACAAGGCTAGGGGACGTCTTACATAGACGAGCGCTAGAGGTAAAAGCAGCCGATGAGTACTCGGCGAACTCCCGTAAAGATCAGGGTTATCGGACACGAACAAGATATTTGTTTTTTTTGTCTTTTCTAGCCGAATGTTTTCTGTTTCCGCCTCATCTATCAGACATGATTCTGTTCCAAGTTTTTTCCGTCTTGTTTCTGTGGTGGAACGTCAGAAAAAACATGCACGTTGTCTACCTGCCTGGTCGGTCATCTCTAGGAACAACCTAAGGACGATCTGTGAAGAAAAATGAGTTGTGAGAGAGCGTGAGCGAGTAGTAGTAGTCATTGTCATGTAGTGCTTGTTAGTGGTCGGCGTTATGGCACAAGTTGAGCACCTCCATATGCTTTCCCAGAAGCGACTGCTTCGTTCTGGATCAGGAGTATTGTTAAGTACAAGGTTTAGTCGTAGCATAGTTCGTTGTCGACATCCACTCTCACTCTTTTTATAATCGAGGTTTATTTTTAGTGCATTAACTGTCTTCCAGCACGACCACACTTTTGCTCAACAAAAATCATGACGCCACCGCCATGGTCTCAGGCGTCCCTCTCTCAGACGGCCCTAGCTGGCCTAGTCGAGATAGACGCTAGTCTGGACAACATTCGGCAACAACTCTCACCACCGAAGGACAGCTTGAGACGTTATGGAACTGTCTCTAGCTGTCCTTGGAGGTAACATTCCCAATTTCCTTGGAGGTACATTCGCCTTCATTGATTGTTCTCAAAATACATAGACATAGAAGAAGTCTTCTTGTAGTTCATGATCAGAGATAGGTTGCGTGGCCGACCGGCACGCCCGGCAAGCTACTAGATACTGCATTCAAGAGGAGACTCTCTTTTGAAGGAGCCTTCATTCGCGGCGCGCGCACGGGTGGGGTTTGAGGGGGGGACGAAGTGGGCGCGGGTAGCGGTAGGTTAGGTAATGTAGATAGGATGAAGAGGTCTTATGTGTGTAGTCGACTGATGAAGCGCCGATGGTTGAGGAATGGGATCAACTCCTGCCGACGATACGCGACTCGCGGGCGACGTTGAACTTTTGATCTCACGCGCTCGTGACGATGGGAGACCCACAGGTGGGCGCGTCGATGGGCAGTGTAAGTGCTGCCCATCCGCGCCCGCTCTTTGTGTGCAGGTAAGGCGGGGCTGCGTGGGCGACGCCCGGGGAGTGCAATTGGGAGGACGGAGGATTTTCAAGAGCCGGGTGGAGGAAGTGAGAAGATGACGTGTAGAAGGAAGAATCGTAGCGCAATAGTCGCATTCTTCCCATCAATTTCAAAACAACATCGGTTCTTCAGCAAGGTCCTTTGTGCCCTTACATCGGTGTCCTTAGTGACGGATGGTAAGATCGCTCGAGGGCGTAACACGTGCGAGACGATCGGGTCGCGCGCGCGATAATAATAATAATAATAATGATCATGCTCATTTTTTCACCGGGACCAAAGATAGTTTACTTTTTAGATAGAAGAGGTTCCACCTCCACAGTCCACCCTTGTTGTGAGATGCTAAGTCAGTGACATCGTTTTCTTCTAACTACACCTTAAGGAGTAAATCTTTTAAGAACGAGGGAAAGAATCTTTTCCTCGTTCTTACAAGATTTACTACTTATAATCTATCGCAATCACTGAGTAAAAATAGTACATCGATCTCTCTTCGCAAGAGATGAAATGTACTAAGCAATACATCAAGTGACTCGTCAAATAAATCATCTAACGGTTCCTCTCTCTCGTTCTCGACGGCGAAGACCACGTCGGTCTGTCCTTTTGGCTGGCAGGTGGTTTGCAATTGGCCTCCACGATCTTCTTCTTTTTAAGGAGAAATCTTGGTCTTAAAAAGTAGATTGCTAACACGACTATAAATACTAATATCGCTATCTTCTTCCTGACTTCTGCACGGATGCACTCACGACACTCAGTGGCGCTTCCCCTTGAGAATCAAGGGAAACCAAGGTCAAGGAGCAGAAGGAGATAATCATCTTTGCCTAGTACGTCTCCCGCCTAGACGGAAGTTGTTGATGACGCTGCTCTAATCATAGCCCAAGTTTTTCTAGTTCCTAGGAGATGGGCAAACTCGATGATCGTTGCTGGCATCGTCTGCGGTGTTGCTTGGCATCATTACCAGTACATGAAAGTTATGCTGAGGACTGACTCGCTTTCGCTTGAACTTTATTCTGCTTTTTTTGTTTCATGGACGTGGACGTGGAGAGGGAAAGAATTGAAATTGATACGTGCATGAAGAATAACAAGTAGGAAGTAATTGCAATAACGAGCACAGCATAGGCTTACTCTTACTGACGCTAATCTGCACGTAGAATACCAATACAAACATCCTAATCTACTAAGTAGACTTTATCCCATTCGCGTGCGCTCCCTTTCTCTGCTCCTTTTCATTGACTACCTTTGGGCAGATACGCAAACCGCGCCCACTGTTTACCGATACATGGATTGGTGAGGAGAAATTTAAGCTTTTTTTCGCATAAGGATTTGGATTTGAATTTGCTGTGTTCGAGGAGGCTAGTTTCTTGCATGGAGAAAGTATGTGGATGAATTCTTGCATCTCGTTTCACAAAGAACTACTAAAATCTCTACTTTTTTTAGAGTGCCGCGCATCATATGGACACTACAACAGGAGGCTACCGATAAAGATAATTCATAATCATCCAGGTTAATTACCGTGCCCTTGCAAGTGACCGAGTTTTACCTCATCCTAGTAGCCGCGACACCTGACGATAAACCACCTTTAGTTAAGAAAGGACTTCTTTTCGATATAATGAAAATGTATTGTCAACGACAACAAGAAACCCCGTGCTAGCTCTATCATCACGAGGATTAAATTAATGGAAGCCCTTCAAGCTGAAATGACCAATCTCGATGACAGAAGTAGAACTAAATGTACAAGTTAAACTTCCTGTCCTCCTGGTCATTCCTTATTCTTCTTGTCTAATAACCGCTACTTCTTGTTTTTTCGGCTTATGGCTGCCTCAATTTTGATGCTGGCATTTGGCTACATAGGGGAAACCGAAACCATGGACCGATGGCTCGCCTTTTGCTGTGGATGTGCCTTCTACGTCTACATTCTATATGAGGTACTGCTAAGTAATGCTCTTCATCATATTTATTTGATTATGTATCGCTCAACCTTGTCCCTTCCATCCTTCTTCCTTCCTGTTAGACGAGTTGTGAGTGTGAGAGTGAGACAAGTAGCCCTTAAAGAGTACTTACTTCCTAGAGTACACTTGCTGAAGCGAGGAACGCCAAGGGTACTCTGTAAAGCCCTTAAACAAGAGTACTTACTTCATCATGTGATTGCGCACACCTCTTCATAGTTGTATTCCACCAACACGTACAAACCGTATCCATCGCAAGAACTACAACAGCTTTACTTCGGAGAAGCAGCAAAAACCAGTGACAGTCAATCGTGGGATGAAGCCAAAAAATTTTTGGCTCTCTTGACTGGAGAAGCGATGGACGAAGACGAAGAGGAGGGGAATGAAAGCGATGCTAAACACAAAGCTGCGGTCCAACGTGCCATGTCGCAGGCTAAGTACTTGTCCTTGTCGTGATTTTCACTATTAATGGTCGAGCTCGAGTCTCTCACTCTCCCCTATGATTTTTGTCCTCACGGAAGTAAAACTACACATGATCGAGTCGTCGCCAGGCATTAGCGGAAGTAAAATTTACCAAACATTAACAACATCATGAAGATGAAGAAGTGGCACATTCAAATCATCTCAATACTCGATAGTATTTCTTTTCACCCAGCAACTACAACAGCACTGGCCAAAAAACCTTCTTACAACAAAACAGCACTGGCCAAGAAAACCTTCTTACAACAAAACAGCACTGGAGCAACCTCTCCACCTAACAAAACAGCACTGGACAAACCGTGGCGAATTCAGTGGCCTTGAACGAATTCAAGAAACCAGAAGCGCAGCTGGCTTTCCAGATTATCCGGATCATCCTGCTGGTGGGCTGGATGCTATATCCTGTAGGGTACCTCGCATCCGATGGTCAAGGAGAAGGGGGAGAGAGAACTTTGAATTTATGGTTTCTCTTTTCTATCTTCCTTTGGTCTTTCTTTTTTCTTGTGAGGTCGGCTCCACGACCACAAACATTTTTAGGTCGGCTTTTTTTCCAGCGATCGAGAAAAGTCTAAGTCCTCACAAAGGGCAAAGCAACTATGTAGTGAAAATGAACAACGAACTCGTCTCCGACAAATAAGTATCCGATGGTCAAGGGGAAGTTTCTCTTTTCTATCTTCCGATGGTATTTATGGTTTCTCTTTTCTATCTTCCTCTGGTAACTATGTAGTGAAAATGAACAACGAACTATTAAGGGAAGGTTAAAGGTGCTTTTCTTACCGCTTTTTATGCCTCTCCTAAGGGAGAAAGGCATAACAAGCGGGGTAAGCGAGCACCAAAAACCTACCAGAAAACTAGCCGCACAGTCCTCTTTTCTATCTTCCTCTGGTCTTTCTTTTTTCTAGTTAATGAACAACTATGTAGTGAAAATGAACAACGAACTAGTCGCACAGTCCTCCTTCATTCTTCGCCATCTACAACTTAGCCGATCTGCTGAACAAAGTCGCCTTTGGGTTGGCCATTTACTATGCTGCTGGGTCGCAGGCAGAGCGTGAGAAGGCAATCGTAGTGCAGAGCAAGGCACCAACAGTTATGGCTGACGAGAAGCTGCATCATCCGCGTGATGATTCCCGTGTAAATGTTACTGAAAAGGAAAGCACTTGAAGATCCTAAGTCCTGCTTATTTTCATTGCAAAGTATGTTAGCGCCGCGCTTCGTGACTTCATATTATTTGAGGCTGCCGGGTGTCGTCGTATAGTCTAGGGGTTGGCATGCTAGGCAATGATAGAAGACTTCATGGAATTGAATCCTAAGTCCCAGCTCTAAAGCAGTAGCTGAGATATTGGAGATCCCGTACCAAGATCCGGAGAACAACCCCATCTTCGCGGCGATCCTCGGGAAGACGCAAGGAGCTGGCAGCAAACCGCAAGGACTTGGGTCAAGTATGCCAGCTGGTGCTACCCTTCTAGGAGACACATCTGCTACGTCGCCACTTGGAGCTTCTCGAGGGCAACTATTTCAGACTATGGGAGCCAACATGGCGCAGACAATGGGAGGCGCGAACATGGGACAACAAATTTATGGTCGTGTACCTCCTTCTTGTGTAGTTAGATAAGTAGAAGATGTTGATGAATATGTAGTGGAGATTCTTCTAGTTGGTATTGGTAGGTGGTAGAAGATGTAGCAGATTTACTAGTTGTGAAGTCGCCGGATTACTTTAGGCAGGACGAGAACTTAGACACAGATAGTACTATGTGGTCCCGATGTGGTTCATATTTCAGTCTACTAGTACTAGAGAGAGAACATGAACAAGAATAACAGCTTCAAGAACTCTCTTCTAACCCTGGCAGGCAGGAAAGAATGAGATGCCTGGATGGTTGCCAGGTATGAGCTCACCAGCGTTTTTCGGTATGCCTGCTACTGGCGTCGATACGACAGGCGGAGGAGTGCCGATGGGTGCCGCATTGTTCGGAGGGAACGAAGCAGGTTTTTAAGGTGGAAAACTTGAATACATTTACAAAGCTGCTTCACGACTCCCTTTATGCATTTTGGAGACGACTACATGATCTTTATACAAGGAATAAAGACCAGCATCTAACTAACGGCTCACACGAATCCGCAGTCAGCGGCAGGCGGGATGGATGTCAATGAGAAAGATCTCCGATCCCCTTCGCCAGCTCAGTAGCTGCGTTGGAAGGCGCAGAATATGAACAGGCCTTTAAAGATGAGGTAGAAGGGTAGATTTGCATTAGACTTAGAGGGTTATAAGCAGGTGTGGTGTAGTTCCTGTTCGTTCTCGTGGAGGTGAGTGTTGTAGTCCTCTTCTTGAGGATAGTAAAAGCTAAGAGTTTCTGATAGGGCGACTAGTTCCTCCACGCAAAAGATAGAAATAGCCATGCAACCATCAGTAGAAGTAGTTAAATTGCCAACCAAGAAGAAATCCAAATGACCAGTAGATAATCAGCAACCGATTAGGGAATCGAGGAAGTCGGAGCATCTTTTTTTTCGTGTATTCATGTAATACTGTTTGACATGTATTGTTCAGTGAACAAGTTCTCGAAAGTGGTTTTTGGTGTCCTGAGATGCTGTTGAAGTAGTGTTTAGAGTTTGAGCAGTATGCATTCGCATGCACCAGTAAATCTAGTGATATTGACATTCAGAGTCTTTTAGCTCGATCTGTCGGTGATAAGAAAGCGCAAGTTTCAATGTATCAAGAAGAGTTTGATATTCCTTGTGGACGATATGAAGGTTACGCAGACGTGCATGTACTAGAAAGCCAAAGAAATAGAAATTCGGCAATTCGTACTACACAGGAGAAGTAGAGCTCACAATCCTCGGTACACGTAGATCCGACGGTCTCTTAGAACCCTCGCTACAAGTGTTCTAAGCGGAAATCCACATGCTTTGCACGATCCGCTGCAATTGTAAGAAAGCAAGATGGAACTTGCTTGTGGAAGCATTCTACTTTGACCGATGTAGTTCTTGTACGGACAAGTTCTTGTACGGACTAGTGACATCAACGAGAGATTTTTGAGGAGGTAATCGTTTTCACTCAGCGAGAAGAACTATAGCGAGAGCATAGTACATTTGAAGAATAGAGATAAACACGCAGCACATAAACTGAGTTTATTAAACTTCAACGTTGTCCATTTTCTCTCAAGATGTTCCCTCCTTTTTAAACTGCTTTTGGCGTCGTTGTCTTGTTGATCCTTGCTTGCCTTGCGGTTGGAGGCAGCTTGCTCTGGGCGTCGTTGTGTGGCGGAAAGCCACACCGTTGTGTGGCGTAAAGCCGCCACACGACAAGAATTGATCGACGCACTAGCAACTAAAGCCAGCACAGTTATTGATATTATAAAAGGAGGGGAGAATGACGAAGATGGAAGACCTCACGGAGAGGCTTCGTGCGGAAATGGGCACAACTTACGAAGGCGGATCTTCAAGTAGTAGTTCCTCTTTCTATGAGCTTAAGGACGGCAAGGAACCCGGAAAGTGTTCTAGGGTAGATGGATGGGGCATTGGCGTTGTTGATGAAGATGCCGAGAGTAGGAAAAGTACTAGATGGCTGCATTTTGTGGTGCAGAAGCTAGTAAAGAAGAGTAGATCTTCAACATGGAAATCGAGATGGATACGGAGTAAGCACAGGACATCAAGATCATCCTCCAGAACTCTAGTAGAAAAACGCCGTAGTAGTTATTTCTCGTCCGATGCGTCACCACCACCACCAGGAGCTATTATACCCAAAACTTCTAATGGTCACGCTGCTCATTTTACTCGCAAAACATTGAGCAGTCGTCTCGGACTTCCAGGACTCTTACTTTGTTCGTATCTACGTCTACTCCTGTTGCTAACTACTCCTGTAGTCTTGCCAGCACAGGCAGATCAGCTAATCCGAGCTCCGACGGATTGTTGGGCAGGTGGTTGGACACCGGAGATTTGTTGTTAAGACTCGAACGAGAAGTTATAGTTCGTGGTTGGAAGAAGTCAACTTCATTGGTAGAGGACCTCAGCTTCCTCTTTCTCCTACTTACTTGACATGGAGAGACTAGAAGTTCACAGATGTAACTAACCTATCCAGGGTACAACGCTTGATGACACTGTTGAGAACGTCTAGAAGCTAGTATTGATAGATTTACCGTCATTAATCAGGGGAAGAGGTAGAGACGTGCTTCCTAGAGACGTGCTCCCTCCTCCATCATCCTCCTCCTCCTTGCCCTGCGTCCTCCTCTAACCTTCTAGTTCACCAGGTGCTCAGGGGAATCCACTGTGCTGGGATTACATTTACACGTATGAAAAGTGCTGCACAGACACCATCGAAGGCCAGCTTTTCCATCACAAGCGGCTTTTGTTCATTGAGTTATGGATTCTAGCACTACTCACGTTGTTCCTCTCTGATAGAAGAAGAAAGATAAAATTAGTCTTCTAGCTTGAAATAGAAATAGGTAGCCAACCAGACTTGTTGCTGCTTCTATGAAAAATGGTATACCAACATGGAGGACTAGTTTTTTCGGGGCATACCGAAAGTTCTTCATATTACGAAGCTTTATTAGATCATTAAAAGTAATATGCTTTCATCTTCAACATGATCAACACACAGTGGAAGTACTATACTAGAGCTCGTCCCCACTACACCTACTCCACAGCATCTAATCTCTGACATGGTGAAAAAAGGCGCAAAGGTGCACTTTGAAATCCGGCAAATTGAAGGAACGGGTCGATCCGGTGCCGTAAACACGGGTTTTACTTCAGCGGATTCTGCCTCGGTACCCGGGACGGGAACGGAACTGATGGTTGTTATGTGCGTCATTAAGGGTAGGTTAAAGGTGCTTTTCTTACCGCTTTTTATGCCTCTCCTAAGGGAGAAGGGCATAACAAGCGGGGTAAGCGAGCACCAGAAGCCTACCTCTAAGTAAAGACTCCTTACTACTTCCTTGATTGGGTAGAAGTACTAGCACTTTGCTCCTCTTCAATGAAGCAAAATGTTGGAATGGTCTTCATGACTCTGAGTCATGGTTTCGCTTTCGATGAGGAGGCCGCTTCCAATGAGGAGGTCGCTTCTAGTTGACCCCTACAAGTATTCGTATTGCATACGCTCACGCATGGGAGCATTGTCATCTCAAAAGCACTAAATCATCATCCACTACTTACCACTAGTACCGCAAGTATTTTGAACTTGATTTTGAGTTATTTCTTCTCAATCTTCGAAAAATATTCAATTTATCTCATCTAATTCAAATTCATTTTCTGAGGGTGCAATGTTTGTTAACTTCGTTCTCCCCACTTCTCTAAACCTCCACGTGACGACACTTCTGCAGATACCAAGCAAGATTCCGCACCTACGGGATCCACCCAGCAGAAAGTGGTTCCTCGTGGCCAAGAAGTTCTTCGAGTCCCACTCAATCAGACTTACGGATCAGTGGATTTGCCGGAAACGATAAGGGAAAGTATGACCGACTGCGACGCACACGCCAAATTAGCTATGGGCTTGGTAGACGAAGATTTGAAAGGCGACAAGTCGAAACTGTTTAGGTGGATAGAACTTTTGCCGAAGAATTTCGCGAACGTGCTTTGGTATAGCAGTGAACAGGTATTTTTGTGCCACGTGCTGAGGGTGTCGCGTAGCAGTGATTCAACTTACTACAGTTGTCTATCTTGTATATAAATATGTGAACCAACATGATGTAACTGGTTTGTGCGGTTAGAAGGAATACCGTAGTTTTCTGCTGAGTAGATTTATCCTATATTTTTACCCTAATATCTTGATCTTCAGCGCATCCTGGTGAACCAAACGTATTTCCGGTACATCATGGAGGACTGGGACAAGCAGATCAATTGCATGTGGGAGGCTTATCCGAAGATCTATAAGAATATTGTGACGACAGACAATACAGCGATGAATAAGATGAGGTACAACTACTAACGACAGACAATACAGCGATGAATAAGATGGGGCACAACTACACTTGATATAATACTAAAGTACAGCGATGAATAAGATGAGGTACAACTACTACACTTGATATACTATACTAATACTACTTATCATTTCATTAATACTGGCAATACTTATACCAACACGGTGATGAATTCAGATGAACTATTTCGAAATTTTTTCACGCATTATTTCTTGACGCATTAGGCACTAACAATTCATCAATCTTTTGATGTTGCATCCTCTTTTTCCATTGATTCGTTTCCTTTTCTAGCAGGTAGGGCTCTTCTATTGGGAACTCCACCAAATAACTACAGGTTTGCTACAAAATGGGCTTTTTCTATCGTCAAGACTCGTGGCTTTGCCTTCGATACCAGTCGAAACTCGACCTTGCTCATACCACTAGCAGATTTTTTGAACCATCATCCGAAAGCAAACGTGCGGACGCCGGATCCATTGCCGAAGGTGGTAAATTAGAATCGATGTTGATCATGACACAATGCCCTACTCCATGAAATTTTCGAAATTTCCGATGCATCGCTCTACTGGAGTACTTATGTATGAATGTCTTATGAATGTATCCACTTCTTGGTGTTCCTGGAGTATCTATCCGTACACAGCAAGCTTTACCAAGTGGATCATTTTACGGAGAAGTTGCAACTACCACCTTCCAAATTTGCTATGCAAACCTTCTAGAAGTAACCTCCACCCACCCCAATCTCCTCAGGACACATCAGCAGGAGCATCACCTGCACAAGAAGGCGCTGAAGAAGGCGAAGATAGAGGCTCTTTAGACCGCACTTCTGAAGATGCAAAAGACTGGATATCTTTCAAAGCTTCTGAAGCAATAGGCAGTGGCGAAGAGATGTGCATCGAGTACTCACAAGCCTCCAATTTAGAGTTCATGTTATGGAACGTTTACTGGGTGGTCAGAGGTACTTTGATTTATTCGTGTAGGTACTCAATAAACGAGATAACTTTTGCTAGTGGAGTCTGGTGTCATCTCAACTACCAGCTTCATCTAACTAGCAAGTTCTTCATCCTCTGTTTGATTTTCGTCCTAGCTCGCTTCAAAAATATGAATATTATCAGCTACTTCAACATAACTTCTATTCTTCCCCAATCCCACAAGAAGCAACGTGATTCTCGTAGTCTAGTTCTAATCTGAGTCCGTTATGGTTTCAAAGTAGACGAAAATCCGTATGGGGCCAGGCATTTTGACCTCGGAGGCGAACCCCTGCAGAGCTATTGCCCACCGATCATTTTGAGACTTAAGGCTTCAGGTAGTCCATCTCCAGAAGCATCTGGCGGCGCCCTCCTCTCTATCTAAGGGTGGAAAAACAGAGGCCTGAGGATGACGTTCAAGATGGACTGCGGGAAGGTTTAAGAGACACGACTTACCAGAAGTAGTGGCAAACGCAACAGTGGATTGCCATAGACAAGCGCGATATCTTTAAGGCAGTTACTACATTCTTAGACCTGAGCCGCTTCTTTCTCTTACTTCTGCTTCCTGTCTGATTACTACAGACCACCACAGTAGCAACTACACTATAATAGCATAATTTATAGAACGGATGTAGGATGGACTTGGATCATGGATCGGATGGGCCCCCCCGATTCTTCCGATCCTACTTGAAATGGCGGGAAGTCCATCCGATCCATCCGATCCATCCCATCCCGGATCTGGCACCCCTCTGCGTTATTCTATAGTCTACGCATATTACTACAGACCACCACAGTAGCAACTACACTAAAATATGACCGCCTTTACCAAATCAAGAAGTCAACTTTCTTCCCTTTTTGTTTTCTCTACTGTTTCCCGATCCATCTACGACTTTATAGTTTTTTTGGAGACGTCGAATTGGGAAGTCGAATTTGTTAGTACTCGTCACGACACAACTCTAACCTTTCGCATTTGAGCAACAGTGGGCAAGTGAGGGAGGCGCGATGACCAACGATGAACGGCTAGCACAGGACAAACAAATCTATACTGCTGTACAGCATGCCTGTCTGGATTTGTATTATGCACGAGCTAGAAGTACGGAGCTCGTCCATTTCTTCAAGTTGAATAAGTATGATAGAGTAGTCTCTCACTCACCTGTATGATAGAGTAGTCTCTCACTCACCTACAAAGAGACTGTATGATAGAGTAGTCTTTCAGTCACCATACATATTTCTTCCACTTCTAGCTCCTCTAAGTCCTTCCCTAAGTGGACTATCTTCTTTTCGTAAAAACTACTTTGAAAGTGAGACTTCTCTACCAGAAGCAAGTACAGCTCAGAGGTCTTGGGGTTCAAAAATATTTCATAATAATTTCTTAGCTCGTCCTGAAGATTTTTCATGCACTAAATGTAAATCAAAATCAATCTCAAAAGTAATTGTCTCACTTTGCCTCTTCCTCTTTCCTCCACGTTCCAATGAGCTTCCACCTCCCCACCAAGCTCTCTAATGTCCCAAAGAGCTAGAAACGCCGAAAGGGCAACCGAAATTAGTAGCTTACGAGAAGCATTCGAGCGATCCTATCACACACGGTCTAGTATATGGAGGATGATGTTTATTGTTCCATCTGTCAGACCATCGAGGCTTCCCTTAATAGTACAACTATGTATACGTTTATTTCAGGGGAAAAGGGTACAACTAGCCATGATGGTCCGCGTAGATGGAATGGGCACCATTCATATCGTCAATGAGATCCGGAACGAGAGACGTCTGGCACAACGTTGCGTTGACGAATTCTATCAGCGGAAAGTGAGAAGCGATTTGGTTCTCCCAGTGAATCTTATGATTACACACAGTACTTATCTTACTGCTAGTACTAGTCTACTGAACTTCGTCTGGACTGGGACAGGTGAAGCTAGATCTTCTTCGAACTGGAACTACTACAGTATTAATGGTAGTAATTTTAGGAGCAGAAGATCAAGAAACTACTCCTACTGTTTTACTTAAATAGTGCGAGCGGCAAGTCTGAAACAAACAAGGGATAAAATTATGTCCTGAGTCAAAGATCGAACTCTCAACGGAAAGATGAACAAGCTATGCATGGCACTGCTGCGTGAACATCCTGGGGGAAACTTCTGTTGTTTTAAAAAAAGCTATGCTATCATCTACTCCTAAAAAGAAAAACAAGCTCTAATTTTTCTGACACGGTACGCATAGCAACGAAGATAGCTGGAGCCATCCTGAACAAATACAATGATAAAGAGGAGGAGCTCGGCAAAGGCGTAAAGGATGAAGGAGATGTGGAACTGTGACGGGTCACAAGAACAGAGGATGGTGCTGATATGTAGAACCGTGACGATGGTGAAGGACATGTGGAACTGTAGTGAGGGGTCAAGAAGAAGATGGAAGAAGTCCAACAACAAGTGGTCTTCAACAAGAAGATGAAACTTCTTAGGACTAGGAGACTACCTAGAATTTGAATTTCTACAGCAAAATATTACTACTCCACATGATTTTTCTACACTAACGCTACTCCTACACAAGATGAATTTGTACAAATTTTCTTCTTTTCACGCCTCACTCTCGGATACTGGAGAAATCATTTCCAGCCATTGACTCATAGTCAGATCCCGATAAACATAAGTTTTTTACAACCACAAAGGGACTCTCTCCCATTTATTACATTCATTCTCAATAAGAGGACTAGCACCAGTCGTGAAAAAATGCGTATAATCAATGTTATCAAAAACTCCAAGAATAAGAAAGAATAGCGACATGATTTCCGCTAGCGGCAAGATACAACTACATTCCAACATCTTCGCCTTTTTTCCTTCCAGTGAAGGCTACGCTGGTTTTTCAGTAGGTAGCCCTTACACTATAGGTAAAGGTATAGGCATAGTGGTGCTTATTATACCGGTATAGGCATAATGGTCATTATTGCTTCTATTACTGGCATACTCATATGGATAGCGCTAGTTCATATACTTAGATCGTCACTAAAAAGCTGCTCGATGAGGTGAGTAATTTTGTAGCCGTAAACTCCCTAGCTTCTGACCGTTGTGCACTTGCAGCCGCTATCTGTTTCACAAAAAACAGGGCGCACCGTTGGCCGCTCACGTTATTCGACTGCGAGAAGATAACGGCTCACCATCTCGATGCGTCAGCTGCTGATCTGGTGTAATGTTTAAGACGTTCACACGCTGAAAGTATTGCGGTAGACTTCTGAGGCTGGGGCCAGCAATCGCGTAGCACTAAGAACTCACCGGGAGACGTCTACTCTAGTGCCGCTAGTTCTCTCTCCATGTTGGACAAAATTGCCGCCATGTAGTGTAGTCGAGGAAAGTGGCCCGCTTTTTGTGTATTATCTTCTTGGCTTCGCAAAATCATCAACGTCGTGCATTATCTTGAAACTGTGAAAGTGATTCAGTGGCTACTGCATCCGACTCAGATCCTGGGAACATGAGGGGGGAACGCTGCTGGTTCTATTCTTGTGGCCTGTTAGGTCAGGTCGAGGAGTGCCGTGCCGTCGTCCCTCCAATCTTTCTTGGACGTGTCGACTGAAGTAGTGAGGCTGGTGCAATGGTTTAGCGGCATGGCCCCCCCTCACTTGTTCTCTCTTGGCATTCTTTCCAAGGGCCGAACCTGCCTAGCATCACGCAGGAGACCACCCCACGCGATGGCCCTTAGCTGCTCTCTTCTTTGCATTCTTATACCTGCTTTGCGCAATCGAAGTGCTTTGAAGCACTCAGCTGGTAGTGGTAGCTGTGCTGGGCTCTTTTGCTCGTGGCGTGGGTTCGAGCCCCACAGGCTGACACTCAGCCCCCAAACTTTTCAACCAGAGGCCTGCCCCTATAGGTTTGACGACAGTACCAGGCTACAGCCTCTACCTAGCAGCTTTGCCCGCGGAGTGCCTTACTTTGATACCGTTCAACAGTGAGCGGGCCGCTTGGCAGAAAAAAGAGCTAGCTGGCGTAGTAGAACGCCTAGGGCTGTAGGATTGGGGGCCTGGCGCTCTGTCTGTAGTCTTCGCCTTCCACTTCTGCATAAGTCCGCCGCGCTGGGGCTTGTTTGGGTTCCATAATCGCCATCAAGTAACTCAGCGGGCAGGTCTTCCGCTTTCACCTTTCAAGGCTCACCCTCACGCCTGAACGCCCCCAGCGTCTTGTCTTATCTTAGTAGACTTCTCGGCGGCAGCGACGGCGTCTGGCAGTAGTTTCCCCAGTATCTGCGAGAAGTTCTACTCATACGGCGCCCCCCTCTCGTATTTTGTGACTGTCCAGCCCGGTTGCATTCTTCTCCTTTTCCTCATATTGTAATACGTATACTACGACGCCACCCATGCCATAGACACGACTCAGCAAATCGAAACAGCGCCAAGGCCTTGAGAGGGATGCAGGCCGTGCGCAGTAAAGTAAAACCTTGCATCTTCAGCAATAACAACTCGGCCGCCACTCACGTGAAGACTTCAAACAGGCACAGGAGTCAAGAAAGGGCGCCACCTGGGGGGCGTTACGAGTACGACAAGCCACCATAAGTAGCGAGCTTGCGCTCAAATTCTTAGGCGGTAAAAGTTTGAACGCCGTTGGCGCTGGGACTCAATCGGAGTCAGCTCTTTTGCCTCTCTTCATCAAGGCGCTCCGACTACACTAGGCAAACTGCCTGCAACGCCGTGGGCGTAGAGGTTGCGGCAGCGGCGCTACGTTTCTTTAACTTGTTCCCCCCTGGTTCTTCGTATGAACTAACAAGGCCACTCTTGAACTAACTACACGCTTAGAACCCCGCGCAGCTTTTTCTTGCTCCCAGCGTCTAGATTACTGGGAGCAGACTGCTGAACATTGTTGGCATTTTCTTACAGTGATTCAATTGGCAAGCCGCGAGCGCGGCCCAGGCTCTAGCGTTTTTAGAAGAGAGAGGCCAGGCGCACCGCAACAGCAAAAGAAAGGCTAAGCTGCTGAAGAAGAAGATGAAACAAGTCAAGAAGCCCCCACACCCAAAAGGCAAGGCATGCTGTGGCTTAGCTTCTTCCCCGGGATAGTGTTGCGCATCCTAGTGAGGCTCAGCATTCTCATTCGCATTGTTTGCCGCTGTATGCCCTTAGCTTCTCTTAGCGCTGGTGCCTCGTTGCGATATCAACCTTGTCCGCAAAGCATCCGATCGCGCGCTGTCATGCGTTGCAAGCTTTTCGATTGGCAGGCGTGAGAGAAATCCACGCTACGCCAATCTGCTGGCGCTGTTTCTTTGCTTTTTACCTGTTGAGAGTTGAGCCACAGAAAAAGCAAAGCCTTGGGGTGGTTTAGCTGAGTAATTAATTGAGGAAGAGAAACGAACTTGACGGGCAGCGCACTGAAAACACAGACACACAAGACAAAAGCAGCGCGGACCCATCTTTTTCAGCCGGTGTCTTAATGCATTTGCATCGACACCACTCAACCCAGCGAAGCAGTTGGCACCTAGCGCGCCCATTCATCGGAGGAGGGGGGCCCAATAATGCAGAGGCTGCCCCTCGAAGTTGAAAAGTCTGCGCTCCTTCTCGTAAGCCTTAAGGGGGGGGGCGGCCATGCTGAGTAATATTTCGGCTGTCGATCCCCAAACTATGAATCAACTCAAGCATGAGCATAAAGACCATCTTACCGGTACGGAGATCAACGGCGCAAAGATTGACGAGCATCATGATCAAGGAAACAACAGGAACAAGATGAACATAACAAGAGCAGCGCGAAGACCAACAGCATCAAGATCATCAGCGTCATCATCAACAACAAAAAGAGCAAAGTCTTAAGGCCTTAAGCGGGTGTAGGATAAGAGTAAGTCGATGAGTAAAATAGTTGATCTGGATCTAGTTAGCTTAGTCAGATGAAAGGCGCTAAGCCTCAGGGATCTTCGTACTTAACTGACAACAACAGAAGCCAAATGCTTTGTCTTCTCATTTTTACCTTGTGTTTGTGCAGATTAGCACTAGCCACAGGACAGGGGCGACATCGCGGAGAATGATGCAGAACATTACCCAAACCGTAGCCATTGGGCTGCCTTATGCGTAATCTAATTCTGATGCTATCCTGGCCGCAACGCCGGTGAAATTAATTATGGTCTTTGAGTCGTCGCTAAGTTTTTTTTCATTTTTTTTGTTTCTTTGGCGGCGATTCTTTCTGTGCAATTCTTGTGATTGTTCATTGTGGAGTTATCCACCAGTAAGTAGATTTTTTTTTTGCTTCATCCTTTTACCTTTACAACAAAAATAATTTCAAAAACAAGACTAGCTTACCAGCTATTTTCATTTTTTACCTTTACAACGAAAATAAGTTCAAGAACAGGCCGCCTAGCATTTCATTGATTCTCGTACATCAACATTTATTTTTTTCTATTTCTATAACAAGTAAATATGTATTTTTGAACGAATGTCTTCAGTCAGTCAAGCTCAAGGCTGTGAAATTAATCGGATCGTCGCTAGGTTTTTTTTTGTGTGTTTTCTCCCTTTTACTTGGCGGCAATCCTTCTAAGGATCTTTCCTTTCCTTTCTCGTCTTTTTTGTGTACTTAGTAGCCTAGCTCTAGAGCGAAAGCGAAACCAATCTAGTAGATCCAAATATTTCACTCTAAATCGAAGTCCCTCGCTTTTCATTCTTACTGGCTTTGAATTTGTTGATACTCCTCAATATGGATGTAGAAGCGGTGACCTGTGACCTTTTAAGCGTACAGAAAGAGGAGTATGCTTTTTTTGAGCCTTTTTTTCTCGTTTTTAGTGGGGAAGGTCCTTTCCGTAGTTTCTTTTGCCGGACACGATCGGCAGGCGTGGCAGTCCTTCTCTTGTATTTTGTCGGCTGTATTGTCTACTCCAACTGTAGTAATATCATAGTTGTACTTGTAGGATGTATGTGCAGCTGGTGCAGATAATACTTTCATCAGCCCAGCAACAGGCTCGGCAACATAAATAAACATAGGACAGCGCATGCATCGGTTCTTTCTTGATCCGTATGATGGCGCGTCAGGCCTATATGCTTACCTTGCCACAGGTGAGCCAACTCCTATCCTATCTTAGATTAAAAGAGGAGCAACAACTCAGCGATCAATGATGGGTCTTCTGAAGATTCATAATTGTTCTAATCGGTGTAAAGGCTCTCCTCTTGAAGTACCTCTACACTGAATGGCCTCATACATAGATGTGAAACGGTAAACAACAGGCGCCACGACATGACATGACAGTTCCACGGCCGTCCTTTTGGATCATACACTGCTGCAATTGTATCGTCCCTCTGGACGAGGTAGACTAGAAGAACGTGGCGATGATCATCAGCCTAGACTTCGAGTCTTGTCTTCTTCAGAGATGGAGATCCCCATTCCTATTTGATAAGATATTAAGATGAAAATAGTCAAATACAACTCTTACGGTGTCAAGCTTTAGGATCAGTCCAAAAGCAAAAAGACACCTTCGAGGCTGTCACACCTAGGATGACGCTGCAACCATGAGTATCATGCTTGCTGAGTTTACCCTCAGGTCGTGATCGCCCCTCCCATAGACAGCACTGGTATATTGCTATACAACCTGTGCAGCGGTGGACACAAAAATTATGTATGAAGACATTGACATGCCTAGTTAGTACCGGCTTGAGTTAGAGTCGTCAATGTCATATATGAATACCGCGCCAACCTAAAATATGCAGGAACAAGGTCCTTCGTACGTACTGCTATTCAGCGTATGTTGACTTCGACCTGCCCCCCCTCGGTTTTCCCACCCTACCTGTATTTTTGACCTACTAGAACACCAAGAAGACTTCCTCACTAGAGCTAGTAGACCATAATTAAGAAGAAATACTGAGTCCTCTTCTGTACTCTGTAGATATGGTTCTACTCTACAACTTGGAACGTAAAAGATGACTTTGAAACGTCCTAGGTTGTATATCTCCATTTTTAATGTCCCCCACACCAACCATGAAAAACTTTCTCACGTATAGGAAAATGAAAAAAGACCAATGAAAAACTGCTTAAGTACAAGGCCCCCCACCCCCACGAATTCTCAAGTCCTTGTACGTGTTGTCGTCACAAAAACCATCAAAAGGAGTTACAAAAAAGAGGTCCTTGTACGTGATGTAGTTACAAAAACCCATGGTGTGCGAGCCCCTGTTGAAGAAATCTGAAATATCACGAAGATCATGATACGATGATTGCCACCGTGTTTCTCAATGCACGTCCCTATCTACGGATGATCTACCATCTCTAAGAAGCATTTCTGCAGTTATATGTACGAATGTCACTAAGTGTGGACGAGGTGATGAATGAATGTTCCGAGAAGCACGGTTGGTTCTTACTTCTTCGGTCAAAATTCAAACATCCAGTTCCAGATCCTCCACTCAAGATCCAGATCCAGACCACGCCCACAGCGTGGCTGTAGCTGCAAAGCTTGCACGTAGTAGACGCTGAATAGTGTTTGTTCTCGTTCCACCTTTCCTTCTGATATTTCAGAGGGTTCTTGCTACTCGATCTAGTTGTCCTTCTCCTTGTGTCGTAGTCTTTCTGTATTATTAATTTCTATTTCATGTTGACCTTGACGTCGCAAGATTTGCTCCTGTTAACGTTATGACACATGAGCCAAGTAGCTATAAAGTAGTAGGAGTACTACTACAAACAACTATCCCAGATCGGTTGCCTTCCAACTTGTTGTAGTTGTGCTTCAAGATTCTCGAAGGGTAATTAAATGCTCGTATTGCGAGGAATATAGACCCAGGTCCCAAAAAAAAAGGAGGGTAGCGTGCCTGAATGAGTGAATGATTTTGATTTGCCATTAAAACAGAGTCAGACCACGCTTATCACATCATAAGAACAAGATCCTTCATTCTTCTCAGAAGGTTCTGCTTCTGGGAAGAAAAGGAAAACTAAAATGGAAGCGGACAACCCGTATCAGCAAGTTCTTGCTGCAAGGCAAGCTGAAAGAAACGCTAGACAGGCGGAAAGAGACCAACGGCGCAGAAGACTGGATGAAGAGGATGAGAATACGGACTTGGTTCGGGTTCCAGAATGGTTGAGGTTATGGAAGAGATGAATTTGAAGCAACAGCATTTTCTTAGGCTCAGGTGGAGGGTCGTCGTCGTACTAGTATTATTCTTGTTGTTAACATCTTCACACTATAACCATGGGAACTTGCAGCTTCTTCTAGTACGTACTTCATCGTACTTCTATGTTTATGCAGACGAGCCGTTATTGCGTAAAAATACTTGCTCTTCTAGTTGGAAGGTACAAGATGAAGATGGCGGAACGGCCTCTATAACGTTAGCGAAGACGTATCACGAGGAATCATGACATGACATAATACTGGGGGCCTAAGTACATACAGGCCTTTTCTAACATCCGCCCACCTTCCGCTTTGGATTTTACGGAACTTTTTCGATGGTCCTCGCCGTCTTACGCACTCGCAACTCCGGAGGATAGTCTATTCAACGATCTGGCTTGTGGGTGCAGCCTACTTCCAGTCTCAGATCTACGTCATTTTGAGCGGAATTTGTTTCATCTTCCTTTCTCTGGGAGCCAGGCAGGATGATGACGGCGTCTCAGCCTATATTAAGGCTCAGTCTTCATTGGTCACTGAGAGTAGTCTGTCACTGAGATCGGAGAGGGCCCGCCTTGAAAATAAGTAAAGAGAGGTGGCGGGGCCCTCCTGTTCAGAGTCTCCGAGTCGGTGGCCAATCATGAGTGCTGACCTTTAACTATAGCATCTTCAATCGTGGAGCTAGGCACGTGCTAGGAGATCTGAGGGGGGATCAAGTGGATAGGGAACATCGAGGAATAGCGCACATGAGAGGACAAGAAGGAGGAGGAGGAAGACAAGGAGACATTATGGGTTTCCACGTGGTCATTGCATCCTTCTGCACAAGTGCCATTGTTCTTATGACCTCGTTCCCAGTTAGAGGAAAGAAGTCAAGAGTCATGATCTGAAGAATGCAATGGCGTAATCTCTAAAGATAGAGGAGGAGGCGGTCTCCAAGAAGGTGGAGACGACCTAGGTGGTTTGAATCTTCGACAGCAAATGAGATCGCGAGATGCTAACAAGCCTTGTCCCTGTGGATCTGGGAAAAAACTGAAAAAATGTTGTGGTCAAGCGACGTGATCATCCTGGTCTTCTTGTTTGTTGTTGTGCGGTTCACTGTCACTTATTATACGCCTCTTACTAGTACAATTGCAAAGTTAGTACGTTCACGTCGTACGTACAACCACTTCTACTTCTAGAAGCCCACCTTGCGCATCCTTGGTCTTTGATAGCCAGTAGGTGATGCCGTGGACTATGTCTTGGTGTTACGCTACAGTTGGCGCCGGCTTTTACCAGTGATAACAAACTCTCTGAGAAGTGGACGAGAGTGAGAGCAGATGTTGCAGCATAGGATGATTTCTATCTTGAGGCTCCTCCTGAGTGGGGTTTAGAAGTGGATTGATGAAGATCAACATGAAAAATCGGGAGTGAAATAAAGTGTTTCGGTCAACAAGTTGTCAATTGTTGTTTTTGCTCTTGTCGGTTCATCTCTACTCTGGTGTCATCATCATAAGGACGAGCTGAGAAATGTTGCTGTTGGTACTATCAAAAAATTTTCTAGAAAATAGATACTAAGTACTCTCTTATTATGACGATCCAACGACTTCGCTGTTGCAAGTCCAGCAAGAATACATATCCCCTACCAACCCAGACGCAAGGCATGGGCATTTCCAAAGTCACGAAAAAAGACGACTAACGTATGAAAAAGCCGAGTTGAAGAAATAAAGGCTTATACATAGGCTTTACTGCTCGGCCAGAGTTGTCTGGTATGCACATCGATATCGAAGAAATTGATTGATAAAAAACTACATGACCACCGTCTTCTTCACTCGCGTCCTCACCCGAATGCCTTTCTTCGCTATTACGACCGTTGACGGTTCATAGACAAAGCCAAGTCCTGCAAGCACAGCTCGAAAATGCCTTCAGGTGGTTCAGGTCCGGTGGTTCCAGCACTCCCCCTAGTCGATCAGATCCTAGTTTCGAATGCTTTCGATCGGAAACATCTGGGTGATGATGATTGGGGTGGCGGCTTGTCGCCCGCACCAAGCGCGCGTGCGGCGTCGATCGCAAGAACGAGAGATGATGAAAGCAAGAGCAATTTATGAGCTGCTCATGACCACGAGGACCAGTATCAGTATGTAACTAGTAAATGAGAAGTGTCTTTGGACGGCACTTTGTCCTCTTTGCATGAATAAAATGTCCACGCAGGAGCATCGTGACCGAAGTCACTAAGCACTCTGCTTTTGTAGCACTGTCACTGTGCTAACACTCGTTCATCAGAGTTCTTCTATATCGACTTCTGCGTTCAAATTGTTTATTCTAACTCCCGCCTCTCTCGCTCCTCCTTATCTCGACGAACGCACTGCGGCAGTGAGACGCCTGACCGACATTCGTCCAGCTGAGTATATCAGAGTTTTTACGTCCAGTGCGAGAGTCGGCTCAGCTGGCTGTCCTCTCCGCCTATGGCACAACGGTGGCAGTGGTGCTGTCTCAAGGGCCGGGAGGGTGTCTACTGTGGTTATGAATTAGAAGGAAGTACAAAGAAGCACGGCGTAAGGAAGTATTGTGTAAGGATTGGAAGGAAGCACTGTCGTGTAGGGAAGTACAAAGAAGTTCCTGAATGTATGAGATGAATGCTCGCTACTAACTTCTAGCAACGGTCATTAGTCCACAACATATTTCACAGCACGACCACAACGCATTTCACAACGATTTGCCGACAGCAATTATTCTCACCCTCAAACTTCCCAATTTTTACCCTCAAACTTCACACGACTGCTCTAACTATTCTCAACCTCAAGGTCAAGTCCTTTTCTATAATTGTCAGTCAGTTCTTCATCTAGTTCTTCATCTTCTTCACCCCCCTCTAATCTCAAAGGAGTTCTTTTCGATGGCGTGCCCTGTTTCACCTACGATGCGGAGCGGGAGAAATTCGACAGGCGCTGGGTCAAGCTAGATCCAAGCTATAACTTTCTCTACTTTCTGACGACGAATCTGGTATTTATGGGCTCAATTTTCATGATTTTGTCTCCTCAAGCTAGCAAGAACCACGAGTAAGATATTTTGCTAACATGTCTCGCTTCTAACAACGCAACGGGAGCACTGGTACCAGGTTCGCGGATGAGTGGTCTAGTCCAGCAAGCACGCGACGCCGCGAAGCAGGCTGCGACTGGGGTGGGGGCCGCCACTGATCAACAAGTTATCAAGTGGATTTGGATGTGGATATTAGTTTGGAGGTTGTAACTACATCTACAAGAAGCCATCCACTAGTAGATCTATGTTGAGCTTCATCTTTATTGTTCCTCTCCTATGATCTAACTCTGAAAGTTCACGATGATCTCGATACCCTTCTAACTCTGAAAAGATGTCCGCTGCCCGTGCCGCAAACCAGCCAGCAGATTGCATAGCCGTCAGGATGGACAAGATAGGCAACATCGTAGGCGGCCAGCGAGCCTTCGATATTTGTGTCGAGCATTTGCTGATCAGGGATCATAGACTGAATGCCAGAGACGTGATTATTTAAGGCTTTCCCTGATCCATCTTCAGAAGCATCCACCTAGAGACGTTTTCAGGTGGAAGACGGTTCCGAGATGCACTACGAGATCAATTTGGGTGAGCGCTAAACTCTCCTGGTCAGGAAAAGCTTGACGAAGAAGCGTGGCCAAGACGAAGGTGGAAGAAAGCCACCAGTGAGCGGTGGATTGCCGCTTGTAGCTAAGGCTCTTCTTGGCTCCTGCAGCACTATTTTTAGTTTTACATATTCCTCGTAAATTATATACTTCGTAGTTGGTCCTTCGTTCATTCTCACCCTCGCACTCACTGCCTGAACCAACTACTTAAAAATGTAGGTAACGGCAGATGAAGGAAACTCAGCCACAGAACGAGGTATCATGTCTTTGCTTCCTAATAAATCTTGCACTGAACTTCGTGCGAGATTTATTGTATTGCATTCTATTTCTAAGTTCCAGGGCTTAGAAGATCGAGCACTGCAACTCGGCGAATGTACAATTCTCCTGGCTGCGCCACAAAGCCACTTGAAGCGATGTCTGAATGTGGCGATCGCCAAGAGTCCCAGTATTTCCGACAAACATCACGGTTATGGATGATGTTTTTTCTCGTCCCATTTAACAGAGAGACCATGATCGAGGCTGCTCCTTTCCCCCTTAAAACTGTAAAGGTGAAGGCTAAGGGGGGCCTCGATGGTCTGGCTAGATGGATTAGACGCCGTCCATAACGGCGCTGTCCTCACGATCATGGGCTGTATCCGCAATCGGTTATTGAGGAAATTGGTGAAAGTCAAAAACAAAGTTTTGGTTATGACTTTCAGAAATCTTAAGCACGTTCTTGTTGACTTGAGTAGATTCAACACTCACATCGTGGAGACTTCCAGAAGTCCCTGGTTGTCACAGAATGCACGGACGTGGTGTATCTTGGGTAAGCAGAGTCACTCAAGAAGAAGGATATAAAATCCAAGATTTTTCGTGTCAACATGCAGCTGTAGTTAGTAGCTAGCGGTTTCTTTCTCTATGATGATCTAGTTCTAGGACTTAAAGTGAAAGTTCTTCCAATGTGTAGTCAGTCCGCATATGGCAGAATCCCCGACGCACATTTTTTGTCGAGTTACGAGCTTTGGACCTACAACTGGAGTTCAGGAACATGGCAACCCCATTGGCGATTCAGATACCAATGAAAGGCTCAAAGACACTAGATCAACGAGGAACTGCCGTGAGCACACGGGAAGCAGTTTTAGCGGCGATCAAGATTATGAAGAGAATCCGACCTGTTTTTTGTCTTCTGAAGAGAAAGAGTTTCTTGAATTCTAAGGCCGATGAAATTGTTGCGTGATGTAGGTGGTGATGCCATTGTCTTTCTAGCTCCTGCTCAACCTCAGCTTTATCGAATTTGACGTATGACCTAACCTAACCTATCGCCCTCTTTAAGTATTTTAGTGCTACCTCAGCTACCTCAAAACTACATATGCCATAATTATTCTCAGAAGTCTCTAATCTAAAAGCCAAACCCGACCTAGGGACGAACTGTGTCGCGTCAGTGCAGAGCATTGCCGTTGAGGTGACAGATGTGCGCAGTACGCGAGGTCTAACACAGAGGACTGGAGGTGCGCTGTGGCTGGTGCAAGAGGTAATACTTTCTCCACTACAAACGCGAAAAACACTACGCAAAACCAGGAAAAAAGAAGAAAAAGCAGCATCGAAGATTATGCTGATGACGTGATATTTATTGACAGATTGATAATATTGGATGGCCTGCTAAAGAAAAGTAGACATTAATAGCTACACAAGAGGCGCCAACATGACATGACTGATATTGTTTGTACTTTCTTGGTAGTTACCTGGTTCTTGATCATCAAAACTTAGAACCCTTTCTGGGGTGCCATAGTTGCGATCTTCCTAGATACTCACGGACAAGCACATTCTAATTATTAGAAGAAACAACAAGTTCCTCTAAGTCTTTTAACCTCAGCAAGAAAGCAGCAGAACAAGCCGCCTCGCCAACTTCTGAAGAGGGTCGTAAGCGGAGCGGCTTTGCCGGTAGGAGGCCGCAATCTGTGCAATCAGCACCAGCGCCTGTCGAACCTGGTTCCAGCGAAGACGAAGATAAAAACGATTTTTTTGGTAGTATAACTTCTTCTATATCTAGTAGACTGTGACTGACAGTTGCAGAATTATATGTTGCTGGATCAAAGGAACATGGATCAAATATCTTGATCTTCATGCTCATCAAGTGATGTATTCCCATGAAAATAGTTGTACCACGTTGACCAACATCAGCAAGCTCCACTGCGGAGTCTTAAAAAAAGGACGTTTCTACTTCAATATAATTCCGTCGTCAACACCATGATCTTGATCATCTTTTCCGCACCTTCATGTTCGTCTTCGACATCTTTTCCAGTCTCAACGACTATGACCGATGCTCAACTCGACTTGGCAAAGCGTTTCGTCTTTTTGCACGAATACGATGGTGGACTCGGCGCAAGAGGGAGGAAGATGGCCTTTGAACGCACTGACGCTATTTCAAGACACCATCAAGCTTAGGAATGATGTTTTTTCCATCGTTGTAGACTCAGCAAAGGCACCCTGATACTAATATAATCCTATCGTGGTCTTATGTACTCATGAAACCAACATAATGTTGCTGGCACGCATTTCTTCAAGCGAAAAAAGTGCTAAGGTGGTCTGCGTTTGGTTTATTAGGCTTAAAACTGAGAAAAAACGTCTACGTCATTCATAAAGCAAACTCTCCTGGAAAGGAGGTCATCCCAGCGATCGTGCCGTCAGATAGTGCTGCACGCTCATTCTACGGGGATATGTTGTTATGGCAGCTTGAATATTTTGATCGTTGGTGTTTTGTTCATTGCAAGTAAGCTGTTCATTACAGATAATTGCATGCAGGAACGACTTGTCGTTACTGCATTATTTATTCGATTCGAAATTGACTGATAACCCCGTGGTGCGAGCACATTCGTCGATGCGAGCACATCTACTTCGTGTTCTTCAAGTGGTCTAGTGAGAAGAGAGAGAGAAAGAGGAAAAGAAAAAGAAAATTCATATAGTAAAAAAAAAATAGAGGCTAGTATTAATCGACATGCAAATCGGCTTATGTAGAAGATATTTAACTGTCCATCAAGTCCAAGTCCAAGTTAGGGCAACACTCCAAAACTCCAGAAATCTTCAGTCCACGACTAGTCCAGGAAATTTTTCTCCCACCACTCTCCACCCTTGATCTCGTCGTCGTTGGTTGAATCAAAACCATCTCATTCCGTTGTAATTTTTCAAACATGATCGCTGCATTAGCAGCTAAGAAGCGCGATCAGGCAGAAAAAGCCATAATCGCCGAAAAAGCAGCGCAGCAACGGTTTGATAGGACGTTAACCAACATTTGGGCGCCAGGACCAAAAATGGCCATCAGCGCCAATAAAAGACTACCGTGGCAGCAAACCCCAGCTGCAGCTGCGCGCTCCCTCCCTTATTTCCAGCCTCCAGCTAGGTGCACTACTGGAGCGTCATCTTCACATACTTCTACTTCTGTTACTTCGTCCGGCATTGTGATCAAGAAGCCTCGGGAGGTCATTACGGCAAAAAGACGAGTCGCATGCGACATAGCAGCTGACTCAGGTCTCCTTGGCGCAGCTCTTGGCAATTTGGAGAATTTGCTCATCAACAAAAAGAGTAATGCGGTGGCTAACAGCAGGCTTCGTTCATACGAGATGATCATCAAACGCACTGCTCTTCGGGCGTGGCCTGCCACGGAAGCATCTCTTTACACCTTCATTGGTATCGCGGTGGCGGCAGAGTATGCTTCGGTGCCAGAAATCGTTAGCGATGTTCTGGCAGCATCTCCACAACTTGAGGATTACATCGGCCTGCGCACCAGGGAAGTCCTTGCCAGGCTTCGCCGTAAGGGAGTGCTTGGCGATCGTAATCAAAAGCAAGCACTCACGCTCGCCATGATCAGCAAACTCCCACCTGGCAACGACCATTGCGCGTTGCAGGCCAAACTCATGGCCATCCTTTTGGTCTCCTTTTTCGGAGCGCTCCGGAAAAGCGAGGCTGCCGCGGTGGCGTACGGCCCTCCAACGGCCAACTATGTAGGTTTGCGATTCGACAAAGCTGATGACTCACTAGTGCTTGATTTTTCTTTGTACAAGCAGAAGGGTGGAGTCAAATGCGCTCGCGTTACCCGAATTTTCTGTGCATGTTGTGACAGTGCGCCGGTCGGCAAGAAGGACCGCGTCTGCTTGATTCATAATCCTGTTCTTCACGCGTGCACCAAGACGTTCACAGCAGGCGGCATGGATACGCTTTGGGCTATCAAGACGTTGGTTCGCAACCTTAAGCTCACCTCAGCTGAGCAGGCCGCGTTTGCCACCCATAGCTGCCGTGTCGGCTGCGCAGTTCATCTCTTCTCTAACGAGATCATGCCGGAGCAGATCATACATCATGCTAGGTGGTCTGATGCCACGATGTTGCTTTATTACGCGAGGAACAGCAAGAAGCACGCGCGTCCGGCGCACTGGACGAACGCCATCAATTGGATCAAGAATTGCCAGATGGCGCCACTTTCGATTGAGGCGCATGAGCAGATTGCTCTTGATGAATTAGATCCTGACGATCTTGAACTTTGCACTTGAGTTTCGTCCGTCCCCATTCCGCGAACATGCAATCCTGAGAAGGAAGCGAATGTATCCCCATTTCATCTCCTTTTTCCTAGTCGGATGAGAAGAAAAAAAAAAAAAATAAGAAAAACGGTCCATCTTCGTTTAGTCCACTTTTTGCTCAGGTAATTCAATTACGTCAACTTTAAAAAAAAAATATAAAAACAGTCTCCCTGGTTCGACGCGGCCTTCGGTAAGACCGTTGCCTCCTCTCTCGAATAACCAAAAAGAAAACACGAGTGAAACGAGTGCCGAGAAAAAAAAAGGGGGAAGAAAAAAAAGCAAAAAGATGACATCCACTCAAAAGGGCAGTTTAGTTGAAGTGCAAGAGTTATCGCACATGCCGTCAAGGTTAACACTCCTCCGTCATGGAGTTTTTGTTTACTTAATCACAAACGCGCACTCATCGATGTCGAGCGTTGACACACCCACGAGGCGTTGCAGTTCAGTTTCAGACAACTTTTCCTCCCTTTTGGTGGTTTCTAGTCGTTATCATCTTATTGAACAAACATGGCTAATCTTGGTCAAGGCGGACTCCCGGCAGCGGGCGCACCGCCGGCCCCGGGTGGTGCAGCAGGGCAACCTCAACCTCCACCTCCTCCGGTTGGAGGGGGTGCTCAAGGCGGCCTAGGCATTGTCGCAGCCGCAGCTCCGCAGCAACCCATCAACATCCAACTCCAAGTCAACGATTTGGCTCAACAAATGGTGCGTGCACAAGACACGCGCGCGATGGGTACTGCCGCAGAGGTCATGGCCCACGGGGTGTGTGTTGGTCAAATCACTGAAATTTCGATGCAGCCAGACCTGGAGTTATGTCGCAAGGTAGGATATTTCTTTGTTCCCTTTTGAGTGTCTTTTTGTTCCAATTGTTGCGAGTCTCTTACTTTTGGTCCCTTTCTAGTGTTACAGTAAAAAGGAATTCGTCCTACACATGTTCGCAATTCACTCGCAGGTGAACAAGGAGCTTTTCAAGAAGCAGCTGCACCTGGCTACGAAAGGAGGAATTGAGGAGAGGAGTTGTAACTCCATTTACAAATTCCTGTATGCGTTAGCATTCAACGGGGAGAATGGTTCAGTCCTTAACTTTGCAGAGTCGAACCAACTTGTGCTGATGGTGAAGAGTGCGGAATTGTCGGATCAGGATAAGATGCGCATCTTCACGCAGACTCTCCTCAGTTCTGCGTCGGAAGTTGAACCGAATCCACTTGCCCCAACGGATGTGGCAGCATATCGGTTGAGAATGGAAGCATGGTGCTAAGTTTCTTTTGAGTTGGTTCTTCTAAAAAAAAAACGTTCTTGCTATCTTCACGTAAGAGCTTTCTTCCCTGTCCAGGACTTCACTGCGTAAGACAGTGTTATCATTCTGGTTTCTTTTTATACTCGTTCAAGCTATTCCAGGTTCACGGGAGCGTTCCCTTTGCTTTGGCGCCACGCAGCAGATGCGCAGAGCACTCTTTCGAAAGCTCTTGATGCGAACAACAAGAGGCTAGAAGAACTTCAGAATGAAGTTAACGAGTGGAAAGCGTCGTCGCTGAAGTGGGGAGGCCCTTACAACAACAACAACTTCTACCACAACAATAACCGCGGAGGAGGAAAAGGCCAGAGGAATGACAAGAACAATGATAAGCCAAAAGGCAAGGGCAAGAAAGGCGGAAAAGGCGGCAAGGACAAGGGCAAGGGCAAGGCCAAATTACCGAATGCGTGTTTTGACTGGATGTGGGGTTTCTGTGAAAAGGAAAACTGTCCTCACGAACATAAGAAACCATCTAAAGATCAGTTTGAGGCCATGCAGGCTAGCAAGATGGCTTGGGCAGTGCAGGGCCTTGATTATGATAGCATCCCGGATAGCTAGGTGTAGTATCGGCTTGAAGAGTATGGTTCCGACAGTCGTGCATTTATTGCTAGTGGTTCAAGTTTCGGCTTTGGTAGCCAAGTGTGCTGCAACTTTTTGCTGTCATTATTGTAAGCGTGTTTGAGTTAAGTTTGTGCATAAGACCTTGCTTCTGGATGTAATGTGTATTATGAGTGTTTTTTTTTGAGTGACTGATCCGTGATCCACAGTCGAGTAATGTTTGGTGTCTTCTTGAAAGTGTCATGCTATATTTTAGTAAACGAACGTGTCTCCATTGAAAACATAGCGATCGTGATGTGATGAAGTCATGTGTTTATGATAGTTGTTGGCTTACTGTTGTCTTTGGTTCCTTTTCGTGTAGTACCACTAACTCACCTCCAAATGATTCCCATCAGTCATCCGTTTTTTGCTCAAGTTTTTCCCATGATCAGTTTTTTTTTTGTGCTCCTTAGATTTTTTTTTTTGCTACCTAAATTTCAGTTCAGGCTGTGCATTAGGACTCCGTCCTTCTTTTCAACAAGGATGGGGGTGTCAATCAACGATTCGCCATAGAAGAAAAAGGAAAGGGTGTAGCAGATTTCCATGCTTCATTTTCTTCACACAGTATTATGTGAGAGAATATGTGGCGCTTGGCGTCGTGGGCAGCAGGCTCAAAGTGTTAAAAAAAAAAGTCTTTTTGTTCTCTTTGAGAGAGCGTGTTAAAAAAAAAAGGAAAAAAGAAAGGAGGAGTTGTCGTGTGAGAGTCACTCTCACTTCGTCGGAGTCTTTTTATTCTCATCTGCTTGGAATACTGATGGGCGCTAGTGTAGCTGATGCCCGCGCGCATCACAGTCTTAGTTAGCAAGCTTGTTGCTTTAATAGTAGAGTGTCACAATGGACACAGTGAAGAATGGGAATCAACTTGCTCAAGAGCAAGAGTTTGAGAAGGAGTTCTTGGCGATGCGCGCACGGATCGACTTCGATATTAGAAGGAAATTTCCTTTTAAACCCATCGAGGGTGAAGCGCGTCGCTTCATTAAGAAGCTCAGGTTCTCAAGACCGGGTCAGATCTTCGAGTCTTTTAGGAAGACCTTGGAGGAGAGGCTGAGAGGAGCTAGCGCACTAGATGCGGCCATGAAATGTCGGATGACCGCCCACATCTTCAAGTTCAGCAAGAAATTTGCTATTGGCTTGATGCACTCGTTGGCCGACCAGTACCTTCCAGAAGATCAATTCTTCTACACACCTTTGTTTCGGGGGGCAACTACGGTAGGCCCCACTGGCGCGCCAGACTATTGGCCGGACCATTGCAGGCCAAGGCCAGAAAGAGAATCAATCGCTTCACTCCCGGCGAACATCGAGTCGTTTAAGTCCGCAGCTGCCCCAGATTGGCCGTTAGAAGACGCATTGTTTACGTGGCAGGGCTCACTTATGGAGTGTCTGGAGCCTGCGAAGGAAGATATCAGCTTCCTAATGCAGCCACAACATGTAGAGTTGGGTTGGAGTGGTGTTCTGGAGTTGCTGCCCCTGAACTGCCGCGGGTGTGTAGCCAACCTTCTACTTCTCTTCCTGTGGGGAGAAACGCCAGGCACCAACTCCTTAGACGGTCCCTTCTCCATCGCAGACGCAGAAAAGAGGGGTTGGCGGCTCTTGACACGGAGATTCCCAACCCGTCAGGCGAGTAAGATTCGTCTCATCGACCCGCTTGTGCCGCAAAACAAGGTCTCGACCTTGGAGAAAAGCGTTCCCATGACGTCGGCGGGTGACATCTTGGCACAGGCGACTGCGCTTCATGACGTCAATCTAGTAGATCAGCCAGTGTGCAAGATGAATAGGAAACTCATCAAAGAGGCACTGAAAGAGGAGAAAGCATACGAGAAAGACGCTTGCGGTTTCATTTGCGACGGCGGTCCTTCACCGTCAGAGAGGTGGTTCCACAAGAGAGCTCATCCGTCACGCAAACACGAGTTTTGTAACGATCCCAGCGCGCAGGCGCAGTCTCGCAAAAGGTCTGCTGATCAAGCACAAGCTTCCGACGAATCCATCTCCTTTGCGGTTATCGCAGTTTCCTTGTTCGTTGTGGATATCCTGAAAGCCTACAACAATGTGCCGATCCGAGATTCTCATCTCATCTTCAACCGGATCGCTGTTTGGAGTCCAGTCCATTCGGCCTTCTTCGCCTTCCAGTGCTTAGTGTGTGCTTTCGGCAACGTTCATAGCGTCACGTGCTGGATACGTGTCTCATGGGGTGTCCGCCTCATTTTTCGTCGGATGCTGTTCGCTCTTTTGGAGTTGTACGTCGACGATTTCTCCGGCATTGCCCCCACTAGGTTGGCGCAAGAACTCTTGGACTGTTTCATCTGCTTTCTGGATTTTTTAGGCTTGCCGTATGCCAAACGCAAGGTGAGCATCGGCGCCGACATTGAAGTTTTAGGGCTGCTCTTTCGGCTGTCTGGCAGACCCTTCTTCGAGGTCTCGAAGGACCGCGTTTTGCACATCGTGAAAACGATCGACTCCATCTTCAACGAAGGGAAGCTTGAGCCTCCCGCTGCCAGGAAGCTTCAAGGTAAGCTGTTCTTCATTTTTGTGTCGCTTGTGGATCGTGCCGTCAACCCTGTGCTCAGACCGTTAATCAACCGGTCTGAAGAACTCGACGGCACAAGTGCGCTCACACATCGCTTGAAGCACTGCCTGGAAGTTGTCAAGTTCCTCGTCCAGCAGCCAATGAAACGGTTTGCGAAATTCTGTGGTGACGCGAATGTCGGCAACATCATCTACACCGATGCGTCGTATGCAGATGGTTCGGGAAGGTTGTCGGGGGTCAAAGTCATTGTTCTCGATGATGGCAAACTAAAATTTTTGTGGTTCACTTATCTCTTGTCTAAAGATGATCTTCACCCATGTTCCGGGCGCCAACCTATCTCCTTTTTAGAAGCTATCGCACCATCGCTAGCAGTCCGACTCTTTGAAAACTTTGTGGGTAACAGCTTTCATACTTTTGCGGTGGATAATGAGGCGGCCAAGTCGTGCTTGTTAAATCAATCCTCTCAAAAACCTCATATGGCCTTCGCGGCCTTCCTGTTTTGGTCTTCTATTTCGCTGTGTGGAGGGAGCGCGTGGCTTGCTCGTATCCCTTCGGCACTCAACATTGCTGATATTTTTAGTCGTTTGGATAAGATGGAAATCGCTTTGCGGCTTTTTCCCCAACTCTTTGAAGAAGTTCCTCTCTCTGACGATGATGTCCGGTTTTGCAAGGGCGCCCTCTCGCTCAATCCTGTTTTCCCTGGCGCACTTGTGCAGCTTGATAGCAAGTTTTTCCTCCCACAAGATGATGACTCTCATGACTCGGCGGAAGACACTCCTTTTAGAAATAATCCGGAAATTAGTCACGATTTTCTTGATTCAGATGATGGCAAATTTCAATCCTAATGCATACTCGCCTTTGGTTTTTTTTTAAAAAAAAAGAATTCAATGTATCACGGATCCAAGTCATTTTGCGTTAAGCCATACAGTATGCTAGGCATAGTTTTGCAAACACAGGTTTTTTTTTGACCGTTGGTTGTGCTGACTTTTCCCGACGGAATCATGATGATCTCAATGTTATACATTGGTCCCCTGTTGCAGTCCCGACGAAAATGTTTGTCAGCACAAGGAATCCGAATCGACAACGAATTGTAGAATAGCGCTCAGATTGGTCCCGATTTTGGTCTCACACCTCTTTGTCATCTGTAATTTCCATTACTGGCCCATACCTATTCCGGGGTAGGCGCAAAGTCCACTTTAGTGGTCATTTCCTTGATTCTTCCAAAGTTCGGTGTGATCCCGTGTCGGGCGCCAATCCACATGGCGCGATTTGTAGGGAACTGATTCTATAGTTTGATGTCGAGTTCGGATCGAATAAAGATAATCTTCGTCTTTCTAATCTCAAGCTCACTGACTAGCAATGCAGTTGGCGCGCCAACGCTGATCGATCCAAGTGCGGCATTCCTTTCTGCAGGTCCCAACCACCTTCACGTGTTCATCTAGAAAAAAGTCTGATAGATTTGTAGGGTACATGCAAAAAGCAAACGTGTTTTCTCCCATCATTGAACTAGGCTGTAGGGACAAGGTAATCATGATGAAATTAGACCTATCTCCACCATCGACATCCCGCAAAGGTCGTTCGCCAATGGCTGCCGACGCGGTACCATTACCAAGTGAAGCTGAGCATGATGATGGGCTGATCGACTTCAAGGAGCATGGGAAGTTGTTAGACGTTTTAGCGAGTGCGGATTTGTACTATTTCGTAAGGGATGCAAGAAGTTTGCGTGGAAACTTTGAGACGGATGCTATGGCTTTCTCATTCTAAAAGAGAGCAGCCCCAGTTGGGCGGATTACAGAGTTGTATGTCAAAACTCAAGAGCAAACTCTTTGTTGGATCTTACTGTGATAAAACGTCGACCGTACTAGGGGGAGTTACAGAGTCAGTAGACGTGTAGTTCTTCTTCTTCGACAACCTTCTAACACCAAGGCAAAAGAAAAAACGATTGAGCACGTACGTGAGGAGATGACGTCACTACTAGATACCTATGGAAAAGCGGTTGATCCGAGAGCAGCAAGTGGAGCAGCAGGTGGAAGCCAAGATGCAGGAGACCAAACTTCATCAGCCGATGCTGCAGCACTTCCAGGAGCCAAGGCAAATAAAGCCTCCAAGGCTCCACGAGCATCAATGTTCGACAATTCTACACAAGTGCGGATGTTTGATCGCGAGCCTCATAGGATAAGCGTCGCGGAAAGTTAAGGCTAGTCTGCCACTATCCGTTTGTGAGGTATGCATCTTCTATCCCGAGTGAATGGCATCCTCTTGATAATTTGTTCAAAAGTATACCCAAACCAAGATGAGGGAAAAAACTGAAACAACCACTCGCCCACTACCCCGTACATACAACTATCTGATAGTGCAAGTGACTATTTTCTTTGTATACACCTTCCGTGAGAAGGAAGCCAGGGCGCCCTATCCTCTATCTGATAGTGCCTTCATTGATTACAACCTTCTTCATTGACTAAGTATCTTTATCTGATAGTGCCTCCCCTACCCCTTTATTGGGACTAAGTACCTTCTTTAAGAAAGGCTACGTGAGCGAGAACGTGTTCTGCCTCCTCAAATGCGATGGGTAGTTCGGAGCGCGCACAAAGTCCCGCGTTGTGTGCAACTTGCTTCCCACTATTGCGCAGAATTGGATTACAAGCTGAAACAGTTGCTGCAACCCGAAAAGCCACTTGCAGCGGCGCCATTTAGCGGAGGAGGAGGAGGAGGAGGAGATGATGGGAAAGGGAGTATTAGGAAGGCTGTTTTGTCTATGTACATGTAGTTGATGTTGATGGTGCTTACGCTTACTTAAGATTTTTGACGATATTTCTGGTTCTTGTCGTGAAGCGAACAATTATAGCAATAGCGGTAAGCTAAAGCTACCAGTGAAAAACTTCTAAAAAAAGTAACATTCCCAATATAGCCGCCAGTTCAGGAGACCAAGACGACGGCCCATCGCCATCCGGTAGGAGACGAGCGGAAGGAGAGGCGCGGCAAGTAGAAGAAAGTGGTGAGGAGGAAGGTTATGGCTTTGGCTTTTTATACTTTAGGTGGTCGTGACAGTAATATTCATGCTTTAATTTTTCAGACGTCGTTTTTGAGATGAGCGTGAATTTTTGCGAAGAGTTCTAAGAAGGAGTGGACGACGCAAGAGGCCAAGAACAGCAGACTGCTAGCGGAAGACTGATCGCAGGATCACGGGACTTTCTGCTGTCAGCGATGTCATGCACGACGAAGGATAGTGGACAATCATAGGTAGCATTACAACTCAATGTTGTTGTATTGATGTTCTCTCCGATGTTGCCATGGTGAATGTAGGGCTCTGGTATTTGCTAACCTGATTTCGATCGCAAGGATTTCCTTCTTGTTTTCCTTATGATCGAAATCAGGTTACCAAATACCAGAGCCATTCAGTGAAAATGCTCACATGTTGTGGCGAAGAAGATTACTATTTTTGTTGTATTTTTTGAGAAATTTTGTTTTGAATTTCATTTCAAGAAACGATAGTGTACTATAGCAATCATAGCAGCGGGTAATTTAACACAGTAGGTCCTGAAGGGAGAGAGAGAGCTGTAACGGCCGTAGAGTATTTTTGGGCAACTTCAAGATCGAAAGAGAAGAACAGATTTAGGAAGAACATCCCCACGACTGATGCACTGTGCATATTTGTTTCCTACTTGTTTTTTTCCTCGTGAAGGCCAGGAGGAACAGAAAAGGATGGAGAATGTCAGTTTGTGAGAGCTGCAGATCAAAAAGTTGAGATGCTCTAGGCATGTTATGGTAGAGGAGAGGAAAACAAGTCAAACTCTGTACTGTTGAGTGGTCCCTGGGTGTGTTATGGCTGAGGATGCGCTAGCTGTTTTGGCTATAGTGATCGGAATCAACGGAATCCACGAAAAATGTAATTATTGTGCTATGAGTTGTTGCCTTGTTCATGCGGAGGCGGGTACTATAGTTGATGCGGTCCGTTCTAGGCCGCAGCTGTGATCCGCACGAAGGACGCAATTGCGGTAAGGGCTCAAGAAGATGCCTAGTGGACAGCCGGAAGCTACAACATTTTCTGCCAGGAAAAGTCTCAGTGCTAGTACAAGAGCGGTCATGGAGGTTCTATGGCCAGGTTGCTGGCTTTTCTGACTTCTCGTAACGCATTTCAAACAGGTCGATTCTTGGCCTACACTACATCAACATGATCAAGCAGGAAACGACCATCCCAACTCCTTCTACGCAAGGGACTCACGGTCATCAAGCGCAGTCCATGAACAACTGTTAAAACTCAATCACGCACGACACTATGTGTTTCGCCTCCGGACTACTTACCTTTTCTCAATCTTCTGACCAAAACACCAACAATCAAAGCCGAAAGGAGGTAACCTACTACGTCGTACTAGCGGGACTACGACTGTGATACGGTCTCACGGATTAGTACGTCTACCTACAACGACCACTAGCAGGACTTCAACTTGTACCTAATCCATCAAGAAAGCCATGATGCAGGTGGCATCACGAGAGCGCATCTGCGAGGCTGGCTCTGCTGAGGGTTGGATATTCCCTCTGTTCGAAGCAGAGAAGGACCTACCAAAATTAAGGGTTATCACATTACATTCATCACTACACACTGACTACTATCTTTGACTTGATGTTCTCCAGTAGGAATTGGGTCCTCAGGGATGATCTGTGACGATGAATGCAAAAATCTAACAAATGGAGTTTTAGCAGCGATCTACATTACATTCCTAGCATACCTCTTCCTGGGCATCGCGGTCGGTTCTGACGTGTTCATGACGTCAATAGAGGCGTTGACGAGTATGAAACGCGCGGTTGTTGTTGGCGGGAAGACGGTAATGCTAACGTAGGAGATGTCAATCACTTCACACTTCACAGGGAATGTAAGTCACGTACGGTAATGTAGTTAAGCTTCACGTCCACCTTTCGCGTCAACCTTTTGGAGGATGCAACGAACATCATTTTGGAGGATGCAATGAAGTACTCCGTATAATTGTGTTTCTGTCGATATACTCGAAAACTGAAGATAAGCGAGTAGCTAAACTTGCTTATTTCAGTTTATCCAACAACTCACCGTATCTGAATACTACAAAGAGCTGACAGTGAAGACAAACTTAAAGAACTACTCACTCATTCCTCTGATCGACGTGAACTACTCACTCCAACATCAACGAACAGGTTCACGTCGATCTTTGGAATGAGACTGTAGCAACGTTGACGCTGATGGCGCTGGGCTCGTCGGCTCCAGAGATACTCCTAGCAACAGTGGAACTGGTCCAACGCGATTTCTACGCTGGAGAGATGGGTGTTGTTAAGGCCTGAAGTATATGATGACTATGATTTCACTCGTCTTGGTGGCAAATTATGCCACCTATTAAGCCGTTGATGGCTTTGTGCGCCCTGATAAGTTTTGGAAACTTTCACATGCACATTATGAGTTAGTAACTTTTTTTTCTCTACTGATCTCCAGGTACAGCTAGTACAGCTAGCTCATCCTCATGTTCATCAGTTCCTATTCTTATTATTCCATACTTTGTATTTTTTGACTGATCAAGGAAGTAAAAGGACGTGCAACGAAAATAAGAATTGAAATTATACCTTTTACTATATTAATTTGTCAAGCTCCTCTCTCACAATCTCCCTGTCCAGCCCTATCTACCTTCCCTCCCTTCTCCACCTCTCTCTCTCTCTCTCTCTCACCTCTCTCTGTCTCTTTTTCTAACTTACGCACCATAGTGGGTTCAGCAGCCTTCAACCTGTTTCTGATCATTGCGGTGTGCATTTGCACGATTCCAGATGGAGAGTCGCGCGTGATTCGGGAGTTTGGGGTCTTTAAAGTATGCACACTCTTCATGCTCTGTGCTTACCTTTGGATATTGGTGTGCTTGGAAGTGTGTTATGGCCGTGGCCGTTACTTAATCCTGAACACTTGTTTAATCCTGAACACCAGTTTGGTTGTAGGAAAAAGCTGTGCATGGTGTGGCGTGCTGTACAACTTTTTAGGTGGGGAAGATATAAGATTAAGTGCAAAGAATCTGCGACCTGCGGGAGCCCTGCAGCAGTCTTCACCTCTGTCTGTCAGCACTCGACATTCCACATTTCTACATCTACTCCCGGTTGGGATCCCCTCTTCATACGAAGACGCCTGGGCAAATTACTGCAATCGAGGGAGTAATTACCTTATTTAGGGGTTACCGAATTGCATCCTTCACTACCATTTTTGGCTTAGTTTCCCATAGGAAAGAAGTCGAGGATGATCTGAAGAATGTAATTGCGCAACCCCTAACTTGTTGTTTTTTCCTCTTCTCGTTCTTGTTGCGTATCGGACGTCTCTGCTAGACCAGGACGCTGAGGAAAAAGCGGATGCAGGTACTTAATCTAATCTAGTAATATGATCTTTTTCTTTCTCCATCATGATCAAACGAGGATTCTCCTGCTCGTCCACCGTGATGTCCTCCTCGCGCTTTACTTAGTAAGTCAATGTAAGTAACCAAATTAGTTACTAAGTCAAGTAAGTGTAAGAGTACGAGTAGTTGTAAGTAATAATGTTGATCTTCATTTAATCACGCACAACCTTCACGACCTTGTTCTCAACTACAACACCAGAAAACACGGACCCAGCATCGGTCGTTCCAACTCGGTCCGAGCAGGATCGGCGCCAACTATTAAAGCGTGTAAACGCATTTGCGGCTGACGACGATGCGCAAATACTGCAGAAAGTCGTGGACTGGCACCTGAGGAATCCCCATGTCTCGGAAACGAATCTTCTGCGTCTAATGGAGCAGGAAGCCTTGAAAGTGACAGCTCAGCATGTGTGCCCCAAAGACCACCAAGGTGGCGGCACAGCAGGCCGAGTGCATGCCAGACGTTTAGCAAAACGATCTGCCGCTCTCACCTATTGCGTTCCCTCATGTTGTCGCAGATACCGGAAAATCACGGAGCAGAAGGCGGGCCGCAAGATCACAGCAAATGCGCACTTTGATGACACCTTCCTAGCTGATGTGGCCGCGACACGAACCTCGCATAAGTCTTCATCGGCAGGTGGAAATGGACATGGTGGAGCTGCAGAATCAACTGCAGCAGGAGCCTCCAATATAGGAGGAAGTGGCAGCACCACTACCACAGCTGGAGTCACAACTAGTACAACAAATCAAAACCATCAGCAACAAGAACAGGAAGAGCACCAGTGTCAGAGTCCGGCCTCTGCGGGGAGCGCAAAAGGGAGTCCACGTGGTGGGTCGACGATGCACCTGAATAGCAATCGTGTTAAGGCTATTGATATTGTATCAATCGACTTGAAGTTGAACAAATTGAATGATGTTACAGCAAAACTAAAACTCTTTGTTCCTGTTCTTCAGCAATTCAAAATAACACCTCCTGGGGTTTGGTGCTTAACAAGAATGCGCTCATGTTGATGTACCTACGAGTCAAGTACCACTCACTACACTGTTGTACGACGATATTCTAGGACTACACCAGATCTAATTCATGAGATCCGCAGCTAGCTCAAGCTTCAGCACCTCAGGGTGGAGGAAGGAGCTCTATTGCAGGTGGCCTCACAGCCATGATGAGTATGAAGACTGTGGGAGCAAGGAAATCACACCAAACGCAGAGTGTGTCTACAACGAAGATAAGCTTCATGACAGGAAGCTACACAGTAGTCGAGAACATGATATGAATGAAGATGTTTTTTCTCCCATAAATATTTAACAGGAGACCATGAAGATCGAAGCTGGTCGTCCCCCTTTTGTTCATCCCCTTAAAACTGTACTATTTAGGTTTTTAAGGGGGGCCTCGATGGTCTGCCTCTAGAGGGGAGATGAAAAAGCATCATCCATACATAGAGAAGGTAGTTCTCAACTTGCATAGGATTGTTAAGGCTACCTCTGTTAAAAATGATCCATCTTGGGAAATTAATACCCTGCAGCTGTCTCTCTCGCAAGGAGAAAGACGAAGAGGCATCAAAAGAAGTATCAGGATACAACAGGAACAGCTCGAGATGGATATTAACAGGTTGACCTCAGAGCATTTTAGATTCTAAGATGGGGCCTTTGTCTCATCGCGTGCAAATGGACTACAGGACTAGGGATGGGACAGCGATATCAGATAAAAACGCCCCTCCAGGCACACATCCAGACTATAAACATGTTGAGGCGACACTGGTGTTCGAACCGGGACAGGTACTCCTACTGGGTTATTTACTTTCACACGATTATGCTGTTTCCTCATCAAAATGAGACTACCGAATACCAGAACAATACACCTTCACGCAGGAGCTCGCACTTGCTGCCTCACTCACTGACTCACTCACTGACTCACCCACTGGCTCACTCACTGACTCACTCACTGACTCACTCACTGGCTCACTCACTGGCTCACTCACTGACTCACTCACTGACTCACTCACTGATTCACTCACTGACTCACTCACTGACTCACTCACTGACTCACTCACTGACTCACTCACTGACTCACTCACTGACTCACTCACTGACTCACTCACTGACTCACTCACTGACTCACTCACTGACTCACTCGCTGACTCACTCACTGACTCACTCACTGACTCACTCACTGACTCATTCACTGACTCACTCACTGACTCACTCACTGACTCACTCACTGACTCACTCACTGACTCACTCACTTACCCACTCAGTGACTCACTCACTCACTCACTCACTCACCCACTCACTCACTGACTCACTTACTCAATCACCTCCGGATCCTTTCCCACCACCCAGCAAAAAAAATATCCTTACATCAGTCGGAAGCACTGATAGCGATACCGATTTATGACGACGATGCAGCGGAAGAAGATGAGACGTTTTTGGTCGAGCTTGTTTTGGGGACAGGGCAGAACGATACGGATCCGGATGGAGTGGTCGTAGCTGGGAAGATTCCCATGGCAGAGGTCTTGATCATCGATGACGACGGACCCGGAACCCTCCAAGTTGCAGAGCATGAGATTCATCAAACGACTTATCTCTTATGATGAATATTACTATTTAATTGAAGATAATAATAGTATTTATAATAGGAGAGGTGCTTTTAGTAAGTAGCTGCTTATATATAATAGGAGAGGGAATATGAATAAGAGAGGATGGAAATGGAAGAAGAAGAAGAAGAGTACTTGAGTAGTTGTTCAAGTACTAGAGTGATCAGAAAAAGAAGAGTAGGACTTAAGTAGAAGTAGGTGTTCAAGAAGTAGAGTGATTCGTCTGAATGAAAGAACTGTCGAGACAATTTTCATCTCAATTTCCTGGGATGAAGTAATACTTCAAAAAGTTGACGAAGTTTCCTCTACTTGCACCGCTTCCTCTACTTCCGCCTCTTCCTCTACTTGCGCCGCTTCCTCTACTTCCGCCTCTTCCTCTACTTTGACCCCTCTAATCTCCCATCCAACCGAGGTAACTGTCATCCTAGAGCGTCGCTGTGGCATCACTGGCCGGCTAAGGTGTAGGTGGAGAACGGTAGGCGCAAGTGCAGTAGAAGGCAGAGACTTTGAGGCGGTGCGCGATGGCGTTGTCACAATGGAACATGGACAATGTTTATGACGAGAAAGATTATAAATGAAATCATGACAACTAGGGATTCATAGGCAGAGATCTCAACGAGTCCCTAGTTGTGGATGCAAACGATCGAGATTATGTAAGTAAATTAATACTACTTATACATAGTAGTACTTATCCATTCTACTTATAGTACTTTTCCAGAATAGGTAAGTAAGTAGATTAAAACTACGTCTTCTACCTAGTGTTCCTACTCAGAGTATAGGTAAAGTCATTACAACGAACATCATGACCAACATAAAGATGAGCAGTCCCGTGCCCTCTGGTGTCTGGTAAAGCTACGTCAACCAAATTCAAATAAGAAATTGATACTTTATAGACGTACTGTTTTGTCCTGCCTATAGGCTTGTAGTACTATATGTGACATGGTGATGATGATACATGTTCCATCCTCATCCTCTAAAACTCTCCGCAAAAGTGAGTGTGCCGATTTTAGCACAGAGACATACATGCGACACGCCGTTGAGTTTCTATGTGGTTTTCTTGGACCCGGAAGGCTTTGACTACTTCCTGGTCCGCAACATGTCAACCTCGTCCCTGTCTTAAGGTCAGCTTTTCTCGTGTCCATCTTTCTCGGCATCTCGGTACCCTTTTTTCCCTTGTATTCTCATGAAAAGAAACACAAGGTAAAAGAGGCCAAGATGAGGGGGCCGAGATGCAATCTAGCAGCCTCTAACTGCCTCTTTCGTCTCTGGGACTGGATCAAGACAAGGGAGCAAGGCTGGATGATCGGAGGACCCCTGGGCAAGCAAAGAGGACAGCACCACCTTTAGGCAGTAGTGTCGGGAATGGCAATGGAAAGCTTGTGGAAGGACAAGAAGAAGTAGCTGTAGCAGGAGGTGTAGGCGTGACGTCATCTCTTGGCGGTGGTCATCTTGGAGCAAGACAACAAGAAGAGGACGACAAGAATGAGAATCATGATGAGACGATGAATACTGCAACGACCAAAACAAATTATACTGGTCGTGATGAAGGAGAAGGACCAGCATCCTCTTCAACTTCATCGAGACCACAACCTTCTACCGAATCAAATAATCCAGCAAGACAGACGCTCCTTACAGCTTCATTCGGAGACCAGCGAGATTTGAACTCTCTGATGGAGGTGAGGGTAGTGCTACAACCAGAAAAAGGAGTAACGGCATATATCGAAGGCGTTTACGAATCCTTGCGGGAAATCAATGCGAGGATAAATGTACCAACTGTAGTTCTTGATGTTGTCTGCTGGGCAAGAACTTTGAAGATACTTACTCAGGAGAAGCAGCTAGATTTCTTATCTTTCTCAGTACAAATCTTAAAAACTCGTAGTCTAAGTAAAACTACGTACAGTATGAGTATGAGAGATATCTGCCTAAGTATTTTCGTCCAGCATCAAAACATCTACACCTCTCTCACACCAGGCTCACGCCTCCGGTTATCGAGAAGCTTTAGTGACAGCCTGTTTTCCTGGTGACGTAGAGGGGTGGGGATTGCATCTGTTGATGATGCCTTGGAAGGTGTATTTTGCAATTTTTGTTCCGCCTCCATCACTCGGACATGGTGCGGCAACTTTTGTGATGTCACTCGCATTGATGGGCTTTGTGGTGGCTTGCGTAAATGATGTTTATGGTGTTGATGCTGAATGTTTCTTGATGTTGATGTAGATGATGAAAATAGACAGATGACAGGGGATTGAGATTGTAGATTGTGCTCATTTTAGTTTTTCACTGCAAGCCTTCCGATGACTTGTTAGGCTATAGTTATGACAGTGACAGAGCCGGGCTGTACTAATTATTACAGCACGGAGGTGGATGCGGCTTTGTTTCTAGTGACGCAGCAATGACCTCCAAAGAGCACCCTGGGCAACTAAAACAACATAATCTAGTAGTACAGTTGCACGCACACCATATCTAATAGAATCTTCTTCTTCTAACCCATAGCCTTAATGATCGGGTGTGCCTTAGAAATATCCGATATGCTTACCGCATTGACTCTGGTCGCAGCCGGGACTTCATTGCCAGACACTTTTGCAAGTAAGATCGCAGCTGAACAGTCAGAATTTGTTAAGGCTGAGACTTCATTGGTCACTGAGAGTGGTTACCGAAGACATCAAAGGGAAAGCAGCTGCGAAACGTACTGCGCCCCTATTGGTGGCCAGAAAACTAATAGAGGAGGAGCACTAAGCTCCGCCTGCCGCCGGTTTGCGAACTGGATAGAGCTGAGGCCGCTCTTTCAGTAGCCCCAGGATACAAAAAAAAGAAAACTTTTCCTGAAATCTCCAAATCCAAATCCAAAGTGGGAGCTGTGTAAGGAGTCTTGTCCCTTTCGAATCAGTGACCAATGACTGCCGACCGTTCTAAATTTGCAGACGAAAGTATCACGAACGTAACGGGTAGCAATAGCGTCAACGTCTTCCTGGGGTTGGGGCTACCTTGGGTCCTGGCGTCGATCTACTGGGCGTTGGAGTTAGGGGTGTTTCTGAGTTGGAGAATCGTAGTTAGATAGTTTGCATATTGGGTGTTCGAGTATGGGTGGATCTAAGATTAATAGGGACAGATTTGTTGGGCTTTTTTAGACTCTTTCTCGTGAAAGGTAAAGAATCTCCAACATGAACATCTTCTGAGGCATGAAAATAGTAAGTAATACTTCTTCCCTCCATTCTTGTTCTTCAACTTCTAACCCCTGGCCCTACTGCTATGTGGCGTGGGCGATGCCAGCACATGGGGAGTAGCGACTTGACGAATTTCTGTCTCACCACAGACACAGCCACGTTCATCGTCCCCGTCCAGAACGTAAGCGCTGCGACGATGTCCTTCCTGTCTGCGGCGTTGGTCGCTGTGGCTCTGCTGATTTACTTATGGTGCGACTTCGATTTCTACGTACAATGTAATGATTTATTCTCTTGTTGATGTTGAAACTAGGTTGACATGATTACGTAGGAGCAAGTCATCATTTACACTTTCTCGACATTCCTAATCCTTCGGAGGACCTATTGCGGTGGCGAACTGGGGGGAGACCGAAATACGAAGAGAATTCACGCCTGCCTCCTCTGTCTACTCTGGCTCACAGTGGTTGTAGTTGTCTCACTCCTGTGATCAGCATGCGCTTGAGCAGCATACGATAAACGAAACAGAAGTACGTAGTTGCCTTAGTTAAGTACCTTACTGACGACTTTCAGTTCGAGTCAGAATCAGATAGGTGCTAGTAACGAAAATGTGTTGGAGAAAAAAATTAGCCTGTTGCAAATGTGTAGAAGTAGTTCGATTGAGATTCTTCAATAGTGTATTCGTATTCGAGGCATGAGTTTGTGTTGTATTCGAGGCACCATGAGAATTTGAATTATAGTGGCATCGTTCTTGAACAGTAAAAGACTTGAAGTAAGGCTAACAGATGCAATTGCAAAGTAGGTTCCAACATAAGACGAAACACATATGCACCTCAGTTTCTGTCATTTATAGCGGCGTGTCAGTAGCATTTTTTGTCCCCAAGTGATGACGTCAGTGACGTTTAGTCTACGGTTGACTTTTTTATCAGTTTCCTAGATAGATTTAGGTGGTTGCCAGATCGTCATCAGCGAGTGTTAGGTTCTAGTTTATTTGCAGCGTTGCATGTTGCGGTATATTTCTTGACTGATTTATTTGAGAAAGGTTGTAACAGTAACCTTACTCGTTTCGCTTTCCTTCTTTTAACAGTTGTTTCCAGAAGATGGCATAGAACAAGTTCGCCACGATTTTTACCTACAAGTAGCAGGTGTACGATTCAGATCATGCTTCAGACGATCATGCGACCAAGCAATGTCCCCAAGTTGTACTAGGTGGGAACCAGAAAGTACGAGATGGACGTTCCTCATACGGCTGATAGATGTTAAACACATTAATGTTGCATATTCACGCATCGGTCAATTATGGGCTCACATTTTCTGAGGTTGTAACGTGGTTGTCCCACTTTCTGAGGTTGTAACGTGGTTGCCGTTGCGTTTCCAGTACATCATGTATACAACCTGTTCTTCTTGGCTGAGAGGCATACATTCTGAGAGGCATACATTCTAAACCTAGTACGCCTCAAACGAGAAAGTAGACACAACAGCATCAAGTAGTAACAGTCTGAACTTAAAGATGAGTCATGCCGGACAAAATTCTGAATTTGATGCTGATTAGTTGAACAAGATAGCATCAGCATCATGAAAACCACGTAGGACGACTAGACCATAATTGCACAAGAAGTCCAGGGATCATGATGAATGCATTCAAATTCTTAAGGAGAAAGCCGTAGCTGCAGCTACCGGTGTTGATGAATGCTGCTACCTTAACTTAAAGCACCAGTGATGAATGCGGCGTGTGTGGGTGTGTGTTGGGTCCGCGCTATGCGCCGTAACGTTGCTAGCAATTTTCCTCCATATTGACCTCTATCTTCGACATCAAGAGCACTATGGAGGAGCAGTTCCATTGCCGGGGGATTCGACTGTTGTCGAAGCATCCAACCGCGGACCCAGTGACGATGGACATCATAGCCGAGCAGAGGTTAAGGGTTACCACATTGCATTCTTCACTACGATTCTTCGCCGTTTTTCAAGTAGAAAAATGGTGGAGGATGATCTAAAGAACGCAGTGTCACAACCACTAAGGAAGACGAGGACAAGAAGAAGACAGGAGTTGACGCGGGAGGGCAGGTGGCATCATCAGAAAATAGGAGTGAGGAGACTGTGGCATCATCAGAAAACAAGAATGTGCAATTACCCAATCCATCATCTTCAGTTTTGTCACCAAAAGGAGGTATTGAGGAGCCAAAAAGAGACAGCACGACCACGAAGAAGAATGAGGAATCAAACCAACAAGAATCTTCTTCATCAACCGATTCTGCTTTGCTAACAACTTTGCTACGAGGTTCCGGGAAGCTTCTCAATGAAGGGAACAAAGCAGGCTTACAACCTCCTCACCAAGATGGTACAGGTACAACTGGCGCTCAAAAAGAAACCCAAGCCACGGGGGGAACTACTACACCCGTTACGACCGCGCCAACCTCTAGTACAATCAAGAATGAAGCGACGTCTGCTTTATCAGCAACGACAACTACAGAAATTCCGAAGAAAAAGTACCCCATCGATTTCGATACACCAGCTGGAACCGCTTTGCTTCCTGCATCAGTAATCGGGGTCGTGGTGATGGCCTGTCGTCGCAGCGACTATCTGGAACGGACATTGAATGGACTGTTTGAAGCACGTCGCGAATTGGATCCTGATCAGTACCCGATTGTGGTTTCTCAAGATTGCCTGCCGAATAATGACGTTTCGAGAGTTGTCGAAGAGAAGTTTGGGTACTTACTATTCTCGACGCTATCTTGATCTTGAAGTCACTGTTGATGTCGCTGGTACTAGAGCGGTCTGCCACACTCTTGTTTCCTATCTGTTTTTAGTTGTCCTACAACTGGAAACTCGTAAGCGACATTTCAGCTTTCCGTATCAATGAAGGAAATCGTCAATGAAGGAAAAACCTCCTCTCCTTCTCCTACTTGTCACCTCAAAATAAACAGAGATCGCGTCCATGGTAGAATCCTGTACGAGCATGCGCCGATCGTCGCTCCAAAGGTTGAACCTGGGGAGTCTTCTAAGGGCACGCAACAGACGCTGTTGAAACTAGGCTATGCGAAGATTGCCAACCATTTCAAATACGCTTTAGAGAAAACGTTTAGTCGTTTCTGGCAAGCAATATTTCTGGAGGACGATTTGCAAGTGGCGCCTGACTTCTTTGGTTATTTTCGAGCGGCTTTGCCTTATTATGGATTTGGTTAGTTCCGTTTGGTTAGTTTGGTTGCAAACCAAAACTTTTGGAGTGTCTTCGTTCCTATTTCTAAGCGACGAAAACTTTTGGAGAGTCTTCGTTTCTATTTCTAAGCGACGAAAACTTTTGGAGTAGAGTCTTCGTTTCTATTTCTAAGCGAATCAAACTTTTGGAGAGTCTTCGTTTCTATTTCTAAGCATTATTATAAAAATGGGGCGATGCCATCCTGGTGGTCGTGGTGATGAGATTGTCTTTGTCTTTTTAGTCATACTTTTACGCAATCAATCTCTCTAAAAGTCCTACAAGATGATGAAGTTTTACTAGATGACTACTAGAGGGCTTAGGCGAGCGTCTGTTGAAATACCTCTGGCTAGGCACATTCATTTACTCATTCATGCTGGTTTTGATGACGTATAGGTAGTAGACAGCGACATCCGACATCCTCTCCAATCCCTCCTCATTCATAATTCCCTCCTCGACGAAAAGAGTCACTTGTTTTGCGTGTCAGCGTGGAACGACCAAGGGCTCACCTCCCTCGTAGAAGACGCAGCTGCTGTGCATAGGACCGAGATTTTTCCAGGACTCCTACGGCGTTCAAGGATTATTTTCATGTGGATTCATTTCCAAAGAGCCTTTTTTTTACCTGGTGTTCCTAGTAAACCTACTTAGGAGAACTTGAACTGACTAGACCTCATGACCTTCTTTCCTAAGGATGCGGATTAGGGTTTGGGTTTAGGGTTTAGGACTCTTGGAGACGCAATGATGGCCGTCGTGATGCCCTCCTCTAACATCTGGCTGGATGGCAACGCGCAAGCTAGTAGTGGATGAGTTGCTACCGCAATGGCCGCCAGGATACTGGGATGAGTTTATGCGGAAACCCGAAATAAGAAAAGATCGGCAATGCCTGAGACCAGAGATAAATCGAGTGTGGCATTTTGGTAAGTACCTGTTGATTTTTCTTGCTTCAGAGGATGGAAGAAACCTTTATGAGTTTACTATGACGCCGTGCGGCAGTCTGCGCTGAATTCTGCGCGAGATTAATTGCATTGTTTTATCGGAACTCGCTCGCACTACAAAAAAAAAAAAGTTTGTATTGTATTGTATTGTATTAGACCACCGGAATCGACGACGTCAAAAATAGAAGAAGCACCACCATCATGATATTTTTACTTCCATCTCTCCGCCTTCATCTAATCACAGGCTTCATAGGAGAGAGCCGTGGTCAATTTTCGAAGTATTGGACGAAGATCAGGATGAACGACAAGGCTTTTGACTGGCAATCCGAGGAAATGAAAGTCCGCATGCAGAGAGCAGGAGATCCTTATGGCTCCTTTGGCTGCAATATGATGATGATGATGCTGATGGTCTATCCTTTTAGTCCCAAAGCAACATCTCAGAAGATGAATGAAGTTACCGCGTCTCTATCCTTTTAGTCCCAACAGCAACATTCTGAAGATGAATGAAGTTACCGCGTCTCCATCTGCTTGATAGGGCTCCCAACAATATTGATGAACAATATGAGTCAGGCGTAACTCATAGAGCTCTAAAAAACGACTCGCTATGAGGCATACATAGCGGCGGAAATCGGACGTGCGAAGGATATTGCATCGCCGGGTGAGATTCAAAGATACACTGCTGAGGGGGGTCGAACTACGTCTCAAGATAGGCCAGCATATGTCCTGCGATACCGAGATCTACCATCTTACCTGCGAATCGCGTCTGTCTTTTATGCAGCCCATGCTGTTCGTGTTTAACAATGTTTTTTACCCATATTATCCTAGCGCAATCTAATGTTCCCCACCTGACGATGCGGCTGTAGAAGATAGTAGAATAGTCAGTGGTCGTGCAGTGTATCATTCGAGCTGCGTTCGCGCAGCAACTACGAGGAAAATATTCTTCTTCACATCTACTGTATCAGTGACAATACCTTTATCAGGTCGCAACGGAATCAGGCAGCTTTCTTGAGTTGTCACGTGGTTCGCAAATGAATGAATGAATGAATGAATTTATCAACAATATCAACAATGAAGCTTGCTAGTTTTTCTGGCGGGCCCCCACCTAACCTAACCTAGCAAGCAGTGCAAACGATCACTACAGTTGTATCTACGGTGAAGAAGCCTCCCTCAAGGGGCCTAAGCAGCCAGCAAGCTAGCTATGGCTAAGCAGCTAGCTATGTAGCTATGGCCAAGAGTGCAAGCAGTCTTCGCCTCGCTCCAGCAGCTCTGGAGCCTTGTCCCCTGCAGCTTCCTTGTAACTAGCTAGTTTAACTACCTTAACCACCTATAGAAAATTTCAGGGAGTCCTCTTCCCTATCTTCGTCTAATTCATCCAGCTGATGCCTGACATGAAGGAGAACAACGTACGCGGATCTTATAGGCATGTCCTGCCGTTTTTTTGGGAGGGCAACCGCATCTACCTAGTCCGCTATTGGCCCAAGGAGAGTGACCGGGGTGTCTATCCTGCATGGAAGCTAGGTGATAAGAAGCCAGGTGATAAGAGTTCTTTGACATTATAGGCTTAGGATAGGTTGCTTCTCCACTCCAATCTTTGCGTGAGATCCATCGTGTGTATCATCTATGCCGCCCTTGTGGCAGTCTGCACTGAACTTTGTGCGAGATAAATTGCCTTGTATTGTATATAATTGTACTTGGACGCGAGCACGACACTCACGCCAGGTGATAAGAATTATTCGGACAAGAGCGCACCTTTGGTAGCAATTTAGAAAGAGCTTCTTCGACGCGAACGCGACACCCACGCCATCAACTTAGAGACAGCTGCATCATAATCCTTCATCAAGGATGACATTATACTTTTCTACGCATGACGAGGTAAGGTGTTCCTGGCGATCTTCATGCTATGGAGTTTGTGTCGTACTCCTACTCGTAGAAGTCGCCGCTTGGATTTTTTGAATCTGAAACTAACATGTCAACCATAAGCTTTACAAACCAACTTCCTCCAGAACCTCTCCTTTTTCCCCAAGTGAAGCCAAGTCCCTTTCGCGGCCCCACCACCACGCACTACAGTGAGATCCTATACAAATTCTGTTGCTTGCACAAACTATTTTTTTGAGCAACGATGAGTGTTGCTGCTGCAGGCAAAAGCCTTCGGGGAATGCGTGTTTCTCGTGTCATTTCATCAGGCCCGACACGGATATGTGGTCCCAGAGAGAGTCATCGAGAGACCAATCAATAGCACCAATACCAGATTACCACTACCCTCCCGCATATTGCGAGCTACTCCATTCTTCTTCTTCATGTGCCGTGGAGTGTAGAGGTAGATCTTTCGAAACACGTGCATGAGCAAGTAAATGTAGAGTCAGTGAGCATTGCAGATTCTACATTTACAGACATATAGATGTAGTACTAGAAGCGGTTGTAGCTCTTCGTCAGACACGAGTCGTGGAGAGCACACCTTTCGCGAGCCCTGCGACTCCAGGGATCGGAGGGAGAGGGATATGAGGACAATGCCTTCCTCACTCTTGTTTACGGAAATTCTCCTAGACATAAGTACTCCTTGTTCTTTCACTCCAAATCTGAAATTTCTCTCATCGATCCTTGCCTGTAGTTTGTTCGTAGCATGCGCGTTTTCAATGATGTTCTCGGACGAGTTCTCCTTCTCCTGTTATATTAAAGATTAAGATTTAATATTACCGAAGATCTAGTTGTTCCTCTTCACAACTTCTAATAACCCGTTGCCTCGACAAGTAGCGGACGCGCCTCTCGGAGGACTCTACATCTTTTGTATTCGTGCAGATGCAGCAGACAACGAGACCAGTGCTAGCCCTCTTGTGCCAGTGGGAAAGCAGCGGACTCAGCATATTATGCATAGTTCGTGTTAGTGGTCATGTGTGTACAAAGAGATCTTTGATTACAGAGGCCCTCAGATGAATTTGAATAACGTGGACGTTATAGGAGAATATGGGATAGCGATAGTGAAGAAGTATTCATCTGTGTACAAAGAGCTTGATCGTAGCGGACGGTTAAGGGGGGTCTGTTCTCCTGACCTCATATTGCTCAGACTACGAAAGACATTTTCTCTAATCGTTGCAGTCCATTTCCTTTACTCATTGTTGGATTTTGCAGTCTACTGTGTACGTCTTACGTGAATTTCAGATCTGGTGGAGCGTTTCGGCAGGTCATCGATTACACCTCAAGAGCAGGGGCTTTGACTCTTATGGCATTATTCGTTGTAATTACCTCTTTCATTCAGGGCAACGTCAAGTAGAAGAAGGATGAGAATAAGTCCTCTCGCTCTAGCTATGCGAAAACATCTAAGTCGAAAAATGATAATGATCTCGATGGATGGAATTTGTCACTGTGTCCTCATCGAGTAGAAGAAGGATGAGAATCATTCAAACCAAATGAATCTCAAGTAAGGGAAGTATCTATGAGAATACTACCCTACAAGCTACAAATCTTCTAACGACGCAGCGACGTCAACAACAGCGGGTGCTCTTCAGCCTGTCTTCTCCGCAAGTGGCGCTACTGGATGGGCACTATTCTTCACACTCGGGTCAGCTTGTTCGTATCTACGAACCTATTGTCTCGAAGAAGTACGTCTTTGTTTCGAAACCAGACTTCGTGCTGCGGTTTTCGCAGATCTAATGCAGAGACCTAGCTATGAGAGGACGAAAGCGCAAACACAACGTGCTCAAGGACAACATTCTTCGGACAAAGAGAAGAGTATGAAGATGGTCGATCATGTAGGAGGAGATACAGAAGCACCTGCAAAAGAATCATCTGCCACTTCCTCTTCGCCTCCTGATGAAATATATCAACAAAGTCCAACACCAACGTCAACTTGTTCTTCCGAGGAAGCGACCAAGCAAAGCGCGGTCTATGAAATGAGTCTACTGAACCAAGATGTGGATGTGCTGGCCGACTTTTACACCTTGAAAACGGGAAATATATTGCGGTACTCATCATCCCTCTTCGGTGGAAGCTGTGCCGCCTTCTACAGCTGTGCTATACTTGCGGCTTGGGGGTATACGACCTATGACTATATTATCTATCTAATGGCTGATGAGTTGAGAAAGTGGCTCGATTATACTAAGGAGCTAAATAAACTAAAAGCACACTGATGAATTTTTTAAGTAACCTCCTACCTTCCATTTAGCAGGAAGTTGGTAACTCCCCCACTGTGTTAGAGGTGTGCTGAAAATCTTGACTGGCTCCTTCCTTTCTTATAAGGATGGGGCTTAGGTCCAGCGATGCTTAAAGCACGAAAGTAAAGCAGCCGGTTAGTTTTCACCTCTATCCTTAGGCTTATCCCTTGAAACAATTCGCTATCTGATGGACATGGCGGTCGAGTTATAAAAGTCAGGAATATACTTTTTGCTTGTTGTAGTTGGACCCTGCTCGGAGGCGATCACCACGTCCCCCCGCACGTCCTCCGTGGGGCGCTTTGCCTACGTTCGTCTCGACACCTCGCGTGAAGATTCAGCAACGGCGCCCTAAACCCTAAACGAAACCTATCCTATCCTATCTCCTTGGTCGGTAAAAACAAGGCAATACCTAAACCCTATCCTATCCTATCTCCTTGGTCGGTAAAAACAAGGCAATACCTAAACCCTATCCTATCCTATCTCCTTGGTCGGTAAAAACAAGGCAATACCTAAACCCTATCCTATCCTATCTCCTTGGTCGGTAAAAACAAGGCAATATTTCCTCCACGAATATTTCCTCAGGATTCCGATCGTTTTCGGCCTGGGCTATTTTGTTGCTAGGCGTAGTGGATCTAGATCCAAAAACAAAATCCAAAAAAGAGAAGACGATAACTTGTTGCTAGAGGAGCACGCGTTTGCTCGAATCCAGGGTGCGGCAGTTATCCGGTGTTTCGGAAGAGGAGAGTCGGAGACGAAAGAGTTTTCTCGACTCCTCGTAAAACGTTACCAGCAAGAGCGCGCAACGGGGAAGCGAAGAGCTCAATTGATGTTATGTTTGAAGTTTCATTTTTGAAGTTACAGATATAGAACTTTTAGTTTTAGTGTACCTGTAGTTGACCCTTCACCGCTTTCTAATCCCCGGTGGAGTGGACTTGGTTTTGAAATCGAGCCTGCTGGCATTAGCCTCAGGAGGTTCCGTCTTGGTCCGTCGTGCACAGATAACCGGAGGCCAATTTGTGCATTTTCTGTTGAGTGCTACGATGGCCGGTCTAGGCTTCTACGGCCTTCTTGGAATAAGCAAAGACTTGGAGTCGGCCAGAGCAGCAGCAAGCAGGCTCGCTTTTTTGCTGACTGAACCACGAGAACGAGAAGTGGAGGAGGAATCCATAAAACTACCTGCCGTGGACGAGGATTTCCACGTAGTCGATACTGTTGATGCAACAGGATGTGTACTAAAAGAAAGCACAACTACTACAGAAATCTCGACAACCTGTTCCTTGAGTTCATCGGTCGTAGCAGAGGAGGAGTACAACAGGGGTTCTGCAAGTGCAACATCCTCAACGTCACCTCCGCAGCAGCTAGGTACAACTACATCAGACAGGTGGACGAGGCGTCAGCAGTTTCCCAGAGCTTCCCATCATCGGATACTAGTGCCGACTCCTGGGGACCCAAGTAGCTCAAATACCCTGGTAGAATTACGTGGAATAGTGGTTGTGCACACCAATAGAGCTTCAACCTCGCAGGGGAGCGCAACGGATGGTAGTCGTAGTTGCACAATGGAGAAAAGCCCACCATCTTCGAGTTCTCCAAGACGGTTACGAAGAAAGTCTAAGTCAAAGTCTTATATCTTACTTTTTGCCCTTTGATGTCGAGACAAGTGTCACCAAGCACCTTCGCATCGTCCTTTTCAGAAGTCGTTTAAGTGAAAGCGTTTTTGAGCCAAAGAAGTTGGATCGTCTATTTTGAGACTTACTGAGTCGTTCTCAGCGACTACACGAGGATGGCTCTTCTACTCTAATCTAGAGATGAGCAGGAGAGTCTCTGTACACCATGCCTCTGCTCTAATCAACAGAAGAGGTCCTCTGGAGCAAGAATGCAGGTTGCTGTTTCCGGCGCCAGTGAGCCTGACAATCAGCAAAGGCGATATTATCGGCGTCTATGGCCGATCAGGATGTGGAAAGAGTACGCTGATTGATGTACTCCTAGGTGAACGAGTACCGAACCAGGGACATGTGTTCTTTCGTTCAACTGCATCGACAGCATCTGGAGGGAATGGAAGTTAATATGAGATACTATCCTATAATCAATCAATGGAAGTTAATATGAGATATCCTAATCAATCATTCAATCTCTCTTAGATCATGCTGCATCAACAGCATCATCTAGAGAGACTCTCTAGATGCTCAATGTGTCATGTCATGTTCTCATTTCAAGTACATACATCTAGCTTCTCCTCATTTTTCGTCTAAAAAATCGAGAAGAATGGCTTTCCAGAGTTACGATACGTGCCCCAGCAACCGTCTGCTATAGGCCGAAGCATCTTCGAGAACTTGACGTTCGACTATGAGCAGGGGGACCACGATCACTCGCCCAATCATTCCTCGAAGGATGGCGCCAGTGTCCTCGATCTCTCTGCAACTACAACTGTCGACAAAAGCGGAGTGCAAAGCGCTTTAGAGCTGTCTTGCGCGTCTGAATTTGTGTCGTCTTCAATCGAGAAACACAGCAACCAGAATGCAGAACAAGACTCGGACCAACTGCGGGAGAAGACATGCACGCAGAAACGGGTACTGACTATCTTTTATGTTTCTACTTCTAGCTTTTATGTTTTTTCTCCGTGCTGCACAGTTTTACCTTGTATGGTTCTGGTATTTGGTAACCTGAGTTTGATCCTAAGGGTTCTCTTCTTGTTTTCCCTTAGGATCAAACTCAGGTTACCAAATACCAGAGCCATTCATACATGCGGACTAACGCAGCCGTAGAAGGACTACAATGTTCTAGAAGTACAGCTTTAGGACAATTGGGTACAACAGATCTTATATTTTTTTCGTTCTCGCCGAGTGTCGTATAATGTCGCCAATTTGTGGTCCTCTACGATCCCTAACCCACGACTAGCACTACTTAAATTTGAAAAGAATGAACAAAAACCCCTCAACAGGAGCTGCATTCCAGTGTCGACGGTTTGAGCGGTGGAGAGCTTCAGAGGTTGTGTCTTGCACGCGCGCTCTACCAGAAGGACTCGATCTACCAGAAGGACTCGTCCTCTTCGTCTTCTAGTTCTTCCCGGCGACCTAGGCTCTACATTTTTGATGAGGTCACTTCTCAGCTTGATTCGGCTACGGAAAAGAAAGTATTGGGGAGACTTTTTGGTGCAGCAGAGCAAGAAGATAGTGGTTCTGGAGTAGCTGGACGAGGAGAACCAGAACCACGCGGAGGCAAAACGAAGAGTACAAGCAGTTCATTGATCAAAGATGATCCGAACAGTGCAGTGCTCTTGGTTACGCACTCCATAGAGGCCTTGCAGTACTGCACGCGGTTTCTCATACTCACCTCCACTGGCACAGTAGAAACGACGTCTAGAGAGACGGCACAGAAATTGATTGCTGAGATATAGTAGACGATGTCTTTTTAGAAGACTTGCTTTTGTTTATAGCAGCTTGCTAAGTCAGAACCCACTTTTCATGCAAATTTCTTGAATAATTATGGCCATACATGTTGATGAGAAGCAGGGGGTTGTTGGTGTAGAGGATGTTGATGAGAAGCAGTAAATCTAGATGTAGATCGGTTTTCTTCGTCATTGTCGTTAAAAAGTCGTTGTAGCGGTAGTTGGTTTTGTTGTAGTTGGAAACCTTCATTTTCTAGGTAGAGCAGTTCTTGTTGTGAGTCTTGTCTCGATGAGGGGAGGAGCGAAAAAGCTCATGGTCGTCATCGATTTTCGCAGAGGTCGCATCTTTATCGTCCTAAGAAGGCGGAAAGGAGTACCGTGTTCGTAGTCGTGCTCGCTTCTAGAACCATCGATCCTGCTTTTGAAGCCTGAGAGAACCATGACCATTCTGCGTCGCACGGAGGTGCAGGAGGGCCTCAAGAGGTGTCGTTCGAGTGGCGTCGACGACGAAGAACTAGAGCACAAGTTCGTCTTACAAGGATGATGCTGCAACAACTACTTTTACAACCAACATCACGATCACCATATTGAGTCGCCAAATTGTAACCACCATCACCCCCACCTCCTAACCATCATCACCATCTTCTACCCACCATAGATAGTCATTTTTGTACCGTAGTATCAGTCTACAATCGTGTCTGTTGTCACAGAAGTTTTGGCCACTTCATCTTCTAGAACTACTTCAAAGAGTCCAAGAAATTCCAACAAGATGCTTGCCTTCTTTTCCTTCGATCTGCTGGTGTCATTGCTGTTATCAGTACCACCAGTGTTGGGAATATTCTGGGCGATTGTCCAAACCAAGTGGGTGAATGATGTGGAACTGAAAGAACCAGCTGAGGAGCTCAAGCAGATCACTGCAGGTGATCCAACAATTCCTGGTGGTATTTAAGGGGTGGTAACAACTAAATCTAATGGGGCGGAGGGGTGGCAGCTAAATCTAATGTGGGAGGAGCAGCACCAAGTGCTAGTATTCATAGATACTACGCTTTATAATGTGATAGAAATTGAAATAGCTTCTAGTTCTAAGATTGAGGGAAGGGTAGCTCTAGAGACCAAATTAAAGCTACAAAAACAGCTCTCCTCAACACCAAGACACGTCTCCTCATCATAATTCCTACAAGTGTCTCCTCATCATAATTCCTACAAGTGTCTCCTCATCATAATTCCTACAGGTTTTTTACTCTCTACTCCTACAACAGGTCTCCTGAAAAACAGCCAGACCTGCGCCAAGATGTCCGAGATCGCTGGCGCTATTGCTAAAGGAGCTGACGCGTTTTTGCGGATTCAGTATGCCTGGATCATGGCGTTTTGTCTCGCCTTTTCGATTGTCATTTACGAGTTCTTCTCGCACATGCTTGGAAAACCAGCCTTGGGCGCGGCTACAGTGATGGCATTCATGTTGGGAGCGTTAACCTCGATTCTCAGCGGTTACATTGGCATGAAGGCTGCGGTCATGTGCAACCTGAAGACAGCGCATCAATTTATGGCATACTTAACAATATTATAGCTCTTGTTCACGAATCGCTACTTTTTAGCCTTAGAAGCGAGTAACAATATTATTCGAAAACTCAAAAGAACCGAGTTACTGACTCCTGAAATAAGGGAGGTAGCTTAACACGAAGGCTACTCTTCCTTCTCATCAGTATCTCGGTCATTCTGATCAGTTACTTGCTTATTTCAGTTTTTCGAATAGCTCTTTTCACGTTAGCCTTAGAAGCAAGTATGTAACAATATCAATATTAGCTAGTAAAACTACCCTAAACGAACAACCCTGTCTACGAGTGAGATTCTTACTTCCAAGAAATTTGAAATTGTTATAACCTACTGTTGGTCTACTATTCCCTCTGTGGTCTGCTGTTGGTTTGATGCAGTTTTCCTCTTCGCTAACCAAAGCTGGGCAGAGGGTATTGAGGCGGGCTACGCTGTTGCGGTGCGAGGTGGGTCTATTCTCGGATTTGCCCTAGTCTCACTTGGAATCGGAGTCATGCTCATCGTCATCAAAATTTTCGAACTATGGAAAATTGGAGATGGTAATTGTTAATGAGATTCTTGGTTTTTCAGATGGGGAGCAACAGCAAATTCGCAGACCATAGATGAAGTACGTAGAGCCTAATCAATGTCACTTTCTTGAAGAAAGTTTTTTCATCATGATTAGGTTGGCATCACGGCAATAGTTGCAGATTCTTTTCTTGTTAAACTTTCCAACGTCAACATGACATGACATGACAAGGGCATCATCTCCCACCAGGTAGCATCCTGACCCTATACGAGGCTCTGGCCGGTTTTGGGCTTGGTGGTTCAGCAGTAGCGCTATTTGGCCGTGTCGGGGGAGGCATTTACACCAAAGCAGCTGATGTTGGAGCAGATCTTTCCGGTACAAATATGACTAAGACTGTAGTACGAAAAAATCAAAAACTCCTCGTTTTCAAGTTCATTCAGAATGATAGGTCTGCACCACATAGCAACAAGTGCGAGTATACCAGAAACAAGACGAGCAGTATTAAGAAAAAGAATTGCATGTTTGTTCCAATCTTCATGATCCAAATCTACCCACGAATAAAGCTACCTAATCTCAATATTAAACACTTCCAGGAAAGAACGAATGGGGTATGGACGAAGATGATCCGCGTAACCCAGCTTGTATTGCCGACAACGTCGGCGACAACGTAGGTGATATCGCTGGTATGGGTGCCGATCTTTTTGGCAGTTTTGCAGAGTCTACATGCGCTGCCATGATTATCGCAGCAAAGAGCTATGATGTTGCGTGGACACCAACCTCTGGAACCCTTCCTGGTCTGGCGAACACGTATGCGGGACTCAATTGTACTCATCTATTCTTCTACAACGCGTCAAGTGTACAATACAGTTGTATTCGGGACTTTTTAACGTAAGTACTTAACTTTAAGGCTCAACTTTCATTGGTCACTGATGTTGGTCGCTGAGATCGAAGAGGCGAACCCTTTAGAGAAGAGGGGAAAAGGAAGTGGAGAGGTGTGGGGCCCTTCCCGTTCAGAGTCAGTGACCAGTGACTGCTGACCTTTAATAACTGTACAATGGTATTGTGATGTTGAAGGTCTCCATGCTGAATTTGATAAAACCAGTCAGTCCGACCGTTGTACTGATCACATTTTGCTGTGGCTTCCATTTCTTTGGAGTTAGACCGAAATTGAAATAGTGAGAGTTGATGGACACGATTTACCCTCAACATTCTCTCAAACATCACTCTCTCAGTTCCGATCTTGATCTCCTCTCTCGGTGTCATCGTGGGTCTGCTGACTATGGCGATCATCCTGTACGTTCCTGCTTTCGCAGTGAGGCAAACTACCCAAATCGAAGGAGCTTTGAAGGCTGTCCTCGTCATCTCTACAGTACTGGAGACGGTGGTTGTCGTCGGAGTTATGATGGAAATGTTCTATCTTGACCTTTCTTGGGAGTTCCTCGTTCAGTAGTGCTCATAATCGAATCCGTGTATAATTTACTTGTAGTCTCTTCTTCTAGAAGTTGTATCGAAGTCTATCGATTTCCTGATCGACTGAGCACTCCTTTTTCGTAGTTATTTCTAGTTGTAGTACTATTGAGCTGCAGCTCTCACTTACCTGCAATGTCGCAACTTGCTTAATACTCGTCTATTTATGAAACCAAAATCTGTTATCATTATCGTACTTTTCTACTTAAGAAACTTGATAATGATAACAGATTTTCGTTTCATACTATTTTGTACATTCATTGCTTACTCGTCTATTTTGTACATACTACAACATAAAAAGCATCTTCTAATCTCACCGCTTACCTCTTTGTGCCTGGACATTTCCGACTAGCCATGGACGATGGCACACTGGTGAACCGCTCTACTCTTGACCTCATTGTTCCTGTCTTGCTTGGTTTGTGGGGTGGACTCGCTATTGGTCTCGTCACAGAATACTACACCAGCCATAGCTACAGACCTGTGCGGGAAAGTAATTTTTATCGAAGGAGTGCTTACTGTTTGGTGCTGCTTTTATGTTAAATATTGTTCATTCGATGAGACTTTCAATTATTTGCTTCTTCATCGATGAACTTCTTCGTTATACAACCTTACAAATGCATCACTAATCAGCACTCGTCACACTTCTTCCTAACTCCGATACCTTAGCTCCGATACAACCTTAGCACAACAACCTCTAGTTCTTATGGTGGCAACGTCAAGTAGTATTCTATGATTACTTATGATACAACCTCTACAACCTCTAGCTCCACTCCTATGATTACCTCTAGATCCTATGATTACCTCTACAACCTCTAGCTCCACTCCACACCAGTCTCCGAAACTCAACGCACGTCCGCTGCCACGGGTATCATCTATGGCCTAGCTCTCGGATACCTGTCCTGCATCGTCCCGATCATCGTGTTGGTTATCACGGTCCTCATCTCGCATAACCATGCTGGCATGTATGGGGTCGCTTTGGCTGCTTTAGTTACGGCGATGACATGGATGACTACATGAACATATAACGGCTACAACAAGATGACATGGATGACTACATGACTCATCATGATCCATCTTGGACTTGGTCCTCCTCCCGTTTTTCTTACTGATGCTAGTGCTAGACATATGATTGTCCATAGATGTATAAGAGTTCTTGGTGTTAGTGTGACTTGGTCCTCCTCTCGTTTTTCTTAAAGAAAGGAAGAGGAGTCGGAACAAAGTGGATTTTTCTTAATGCTAATTTGGGCATGTTGTCAACCTTGACGCTTGGGCTCACCATCGATGCGTATGGACCGATTAGCGACAACGCTGGAGGCATAGCAGAAATGAGCGGTCTCGGTAGCAGCACAAGGGAATTGACTTTATGACACTTTTGAGTGACGACCAACCTGTTAGAAGCAAGTTCCATATGTTATTTCACTACGGCGCTAGTGGTGTTGGTGATCGAAATCGTCTTAATTATGTTGAGAGCAGATGATCCTCATGAACTATCGTTGGTTTTAGTTGAATCTACTTCAGAAGCTACCGTGTAAAACTAAAAGGCCCCCCTCTGCTCCACCTTCTCCGCCTTCTAATCGGAGACGCTCTCGATGCAGCCGGCAACACTACAGCGGCTATCGGAAAAGGATTCGCCATCGGCAGTGCCGCACTAGTCTCCTTAGCGCTTTTTGGTGCATTTAAAGTCCGAGCTGGAATTCAGACTGTGGACGTCAGTGACCCACTAGTGTGGTCAGGTCTACTTGTTGGTGCCATGTTGCCCTACGCTTTTTCCGCTTTCACGATGAAGTCCGTCGGAATTGCGGCGAATGATATGGTACTTCTTGAAGTGAGGCAGCCATCGTGAAAACTTCTTCTATAGACCAGAAACTAACATAGCAAACTAGCAAACGATATGGTAGTTTTGTAGAAGAAGATCTTTTGATGAGCCTCTGTACAACATTGTCGTTGAAGATTTGTTCTCTCTTACCTCCACAAATACCTACAACTACTACAGGTACGAGAATGCAACAGACAATTTCCGTTAATCATCGATGAAGGCAGGGAGCCGGATTACGACACTTGCATCAAAATCTCGACCGAAGCCTCTTTGAGAGAGATGATACTTCCCTTATGGCAATCTTGTTCAACTATTAAATAGGTAGAATGTCTTCTACATATTCTGAGGTCTATGATACTTCCATTGTGGCACTTCTTTGTTAAGGTTTTCTAAGTATGTATTCTTAGTTTCAACCCGACGCATTTTTGAGATTGAGCTTGAAGCAAGTACCAAGAATTACAAAGTTTCAGACTTCTAAGTACTACTACGAAGTCTTCGACTCTAACTAGATTAGTGTCGGTTATGAGCTTCTGTCCTGAGCATTCTTAGTCAACAGTAGCAGCAATCTTTCTCTCGTTTCAGAAGTCTCTTCCTCTCTTTTCTAATCCTGGGTGCTTTGGTCATCTTATCGCCTATTGTCTGTGGACTTTTCTTTGGTAAGAACTGTGTCGCTGGCCTGCTCTGCGGTATCTTGGTGTCTGGCGTGCAACTTGCAATCAGTATGAGCAACACGGGAGGCGCATGGGACAACGCTAAGAAATACATTGAAAAAGGAGGACTCGGACCGGAGAGCTGTATATTTTTTTTCTTCTCTCAATCTTCGTCGGTTTTCATCTTTATCTATCTTTTTTTAGGTACTCATCTCCTTGTCGGTTTTCATCTTTATCTATCTTCTACGCACTATCCTTCCTTTTTCTTTTCCTAGTTAGCTTGGCTCCACCCATATACTTTATCCGTTGTTTTATATTGTTTGTCCGTCTCACCTAGTTGTACATAAATATCTTTGTTCTTTGATTTGTCAAGACCTGGTCGTGCTGCTCTTCTTGTACTAAAAAACTCTTATTATTGTAGTTTCAGTGTTCACCACCGTTGTAACAAATATACATAGTTTGATCATGGTCATACATATTACATCATTCAAGGAAGTGCAACATTGATCAGGTTGCTAGTTGCTTCTCTATCTTCATTCACATGCCCCTTATATTGATTCTTCATCTTCTTGTTCTTGTTGAATATTTTCGTGAACCATCCAACAACCCAAACCACAGCCAAAGGCAGCAACGCGCACAAGAACGCAGTCACCGGAGACACTGTGGGGGATCCGCTTAAGGACACTAGTGGCCCAGCTTTGAACATCTTGGTCAAGCTCACTGCGATTATTAAGGCTTCTTGAATTGAATAGTTTTTTGTATAATGTTGACATTAAGAATCAAAAACTCAAGCACTACATCAAACTAATAGGGACTACCGACGGTGTACAACAACTACGCATAAGTATTTATCTGTATCATGATTTCTTTCACTTTCTGATTAGGAACAGTGCTCATCTTCTGCTGGAACCATGGTTTCTGCACGACGTCTTTCCCATGTCCCTGACCCTCATCTCTGGAACCCGGCTCATCTTCTACGACTATGTAAAAATACAGGAGACTTCTCTAAGATCATCTCCCTCGTCTTCGCCGAAGTCTTTATCCAGACTGGCTGGCTCGCACCTGCACAGACGGCAGCAGCGGCACCACCGAAAATTGCGACTGCTGTAAACTGAAGAATTATCCTTCTTCTTTAATGGAACTAAAGGCAACTTTTTTTTCGAAAAACAGACTGAAAGAGGTGGTGTACCTGCAGAGAGAAAGAAATTAATTAAGTGGGAAAATTTTTCAAGTTATTTGTCGTGGTTCGCATTTCGTAGAGCTTCATTCTAGACGAAAAACAAGGACTTCTCCTGCTACCGCTTCTCTATTGATTGGACCAGTGTGACTGGACCAGTGGTCGCCTTTCTTCATGAGGCAGTGTGCTGCAGGCATCCGCCTCTGTACAGAATGAACTTCCGACATTTCCTTATTTCCACCTTGTAGATATCTTCGAGATTCGAGCGTTTTACCTACAAACTGTGAACTTTTTTCAACTGTCTCATTGCCTGAACTTGCTGCACTTCCGCTTGCTATTTGGAATGATAGAAAGATTGAACTAAAACTAATTCGTTGATCAGATATACACGGCTACAGGGCTGCTGTAAGTATATTTAGTAGCATTTTGTGTGGGTCGTAGAGGTACATCACTGGTGTAGGGTAAGAATCGATTGAGGATTATAGGGGAACGGGACGGTTGTAGAGGACTCGTGTGTCCCTCACGACCACGGCAGTCCACGAACAAGCAGAAGAGGACCTGAGGGGCGGTTGTCGCAAGACGGTCTCCAATGGAGGTAATCATAACTTTTCTTGCAGGTGGTGCTCTGATCCGCACCGCACTGGTTTGAGGGGGCTATCTAGAACAATCCTGAGCATTCAATTTCGACGTCCTCCTCAATTTGTTCCCCTGTAGTGCCAATATCCGTAATAAATTACCTCCAACTTCTAGTACAACTGCTGGAACTTCTACGACCTGATAGATCATACACACGAGCTGAACTTGGCACTTCTACTTCTTAAATTAACCTTCACTAGCAGGATTAGCTCTGAAATCAACTACCACATGTTGCATCGGATGAAGAACTTACGGATAATTAAAGACTTTTTCTTCTAACACTAACTAATGTTCGAAGATTGGTAACTACTATTCTGCTTTCTGGTGCAGTGCAGAAGTCAGTCTATTCCCCTCAATAAGAATTTACTCTGTATTAATTATCTAGAAATTCATCATCTTCATCACAACAGCACAATTGCTAGCAGGATCTCCACGAACTAAGACAGCACGACAAGGTCCTGCTAACGAGGACTGAGTTTCATCAATTGCTTGTAAGCTTAAGTACTAGTACTACAACTGGAAGATTTAGATGTAGATGATATGCTAGCTAGAAGAATGAGATAGATCGACCAATCAAGAAGTAGATGAATGTTTGTTTTCACTCAGAAATTATACCATTACAACCAGCTTCTACACGCTACAAACAAGCTAGTACACGTTAGATCCAGTTCATCTAGACCAAGTAGCACAAACAAAAATTGTAGCTACAGATATCGAAGATGCAGAACGACGAACAGACACAGAGAATGAACTGATGAATAGTAGACTGACCTTACAACACTTAAGATGAGCTTTCAAGAACAATAGAAGTCGAATAAATATAGCAAGCGAGGAACAAGTCATTGTAGTTGTCGTTGTTGCACTGCCACTTTTTTCCCCAGTAGATCTATCCAGAAGGTCTCAATGCAGACGGCCCGTGAAGCTTCGTGTTTGTTATCGTGTTTCGCCGAGCTGGCGCACTCCACCTGCCGCCGGTTTGCGAACCGGATAAAGCTGAGGCCGCTCCTTCAGTAGCCCCGGGATCCAAAAAAAAAGTCGTAGCTGGAGTGAGACCCCTTGAAATCTGAAATCTGAGGAGGCGGATACAAACTACGGCCTTTCTAGTGCAGCTATGTTGATCAGTCAGTGTTGAACTTAGCTCGTAGTAGTGCTACTATAATAGACAAGAGCTCCTTCAGTGAAATGCTGTCCAGCAAAGTCAAGAGGCCCACCCGAGTACTGTCTAGATCTTCACTATCGGTACTACGTGGAGGGAAAACATATTATCCATGCATTATGGCAACATCATCCTTGATGAATTTCGGTGTAGAAAATGTTCGATAGAAGGAAACAAGTCTGTTGTGAGGAGTTATTGTTGTCGGGAAGGCACGTTTCTGAGCCTCAGAGTGGTGAGTGACATCAAAGTCTGAATGAGCAGGAGTAAGTACAAAATTAAGGCTGCAGCTAATGCATCTTTGGCTACATTCTTGAAACGTATGGGGGAGTATATACCAGTCGCTCAGTACTCTGGCACACTTTTCAAGGATGCAGCTGGAAGATGAAATACGGAGAGCGTTAACAAAAAATGGCAAAACTCCTAACTTGAGAGAAAAGACCCTGCAATCCTCCCAGAGCCCCTTTTGGGCAAAATTTTTTGCACGACTTCTCTTCACGTTGTCGAAAAATGAAGCCTTTGCGTTACTTAATACGACAATGATTGTTTTCGAAAAATATGGAAAATGGCGAAATAAACGAAGCGAAAGGATATTTTTTATCTCCGCCTCTACTGCGGAGCGAAGCATACCATTTTATGTGATGAATGAAAATGATGTTTGTGCTTCTGCTTGTGTGGTCAACATGATGTCGTTCGCAGAAACTTTGTTGAGAGCGTAACAAAAATGCTGGTGGTCGCGCTCCTCAGGCGAGAGCTTCTGGTTTGGTGCTTCGGCTTCGCTGATGTAGTTTTGAAATCAATTTGGGCTTTGGAAGTTGAGAAACGAGACAACAACCCAGTGCTGGAAATTCGATCTTCGACCTCTTGCCCGGCACATCAATCAAGCAATGAGTCAATCAAGCAAAAAGGAGGTCACCACGACGTAGGTGAAACTTTTCAAGATCATCATGGTGACCAAGACGAAGATGGAGGTGATGAAAGTGGACGGGAGAAAGGGAACAAGGCTCCTCAAGAAAAAGAGCGACCCCGTCAAGCGGGAATTATTGTATGTGGTGTCCCAGACGAGGACAAAACATACTACATTCCCGATATCATCTTAAGGCTGCTTCTGGCTGTTGTATTGTTAACGTGAATGTTAAGTACTACCACCACTATTTCTACTGAATGGCTTTTTTTTATCAGAGGCACACACATTACGTGAATGGGTTAATTACTACTAAACTACATGAATGGGATCCAACAGCAAGCTAGACTAGCGGGTAGAAGTCGCCAGGGAAATCCTTGGCAGATTGCCGAATATATTCGCGCCGTCATCAGCTACGGGCACTCCTTGGCGTTAACCTGTGACAATTTTAACTACTAGACTAAAAATGATCATGACATACTCACGACTATAAAAATGGAAATACGTTTGAGGACCATATTAATCAGTCTGATAGAAGTCTATCATTGTTTAAAGTGCAAAAAATAGAAGTTGGAATTTGAAGAGAAGAGAACAACGCTGACGCAGAGATCCAAAAGGGCAGACATAAGGACGCAACAAAATGAAGCGCAACAGAGAAAAATAGAACTAGCGCCACAGGAGCATGCACATTTAATTTAATAAAAAAGATGCTTTACCCCAAGAGTGGGCACATCAATCAATCAATCAATCTTCTATCTTCTAACGCTCGGCTTGGCACGCATTGGGTTTGAGAAGAACCTTTTGTCGAACGTGACCGCCAGAGCGCTATCGAGAAAAAAATTAACGACGGAAGATCACGATATATTGCACTAAGGTTCGTTTCACTAATCCATCTAAGAAACGTCCTCAGGAGATAACTAAGAAACGTGCTTAGAGGGTGACTAAGAAACGTACTTAGAGGGTGACTAAGAAACGTGCTTAGAGGGTGACTAAGAAACGTACTTAGAAGAAGCATTCTAATTTGTTCAAGTTCAGAAGCGTCCTGAAGAGGCTTGCTCCCAGGAAGATGAATGAAGGGTAGCAGGATGCAACTCCTTTTTAGATGGATCATTTTGGGGGACTTCTAATTGCATGACCAAATAGCGCAAGGTGGATGCCATTTTTTTGCTTCGAAGATTTCCGCGTATGTGAGTTGGGTGCAGAAGCATCTAGTTTTGAGAGGACATCAAAGGAGGAACGCCAGCAGCAGTAATGTCACCAGATTTAAGGCTTTCCTTAATGTGTCAGTCAGATCTTGTTCTGCCCTAATAAAGATCCCACTCCAGCAGAGGAATCATCCTAGGAAAGGAGAGGCTTCCTTTTCAAGGATAAAAGGAAACGAGGCGGAATCCGGGATGCAGTATCTTCCAAGAACAGTTCTTGGAAGATGGAGGATGTACTGTCAATCTTAAGATGGAGTTAGAGGCACAGGCCCTGTAGAACTCCTACTAAGGAGCTCTAGGCCGAGCTCTAACAGATCTGGAATGGTGCCGAAATGGGAAGAACTTTCTGCGTCAGATCAGCACCGGTTTGGGAATGCATTGCGCTATGGAAAATCCTTTTTATTAAAGGGAAAAGGAGGCCCGTCAATTCATTGAGAAAGGGAAGAAGTTGATGTTGCGCTGTAGGGAACAGATCTCACACGACAGACATGTTAATGTTGGACAATAATATGGATTTCGCTTGTTTACTTCCTAACCTAAGTTGATCTTGCTCATCTTCATCTAAGTATGTTTTATCTCGCAGTCAGTACCCTCGTATGGTCTGGAGCCCTCACTACAGCTGCGTGGAAAGGCAACATATTTGGAAAGCCTTTGGGTGCATTGGCTGGCGACCCGAAATGCCACAGCAGACTTGCAGGAACAACAACAGCAACAAGATGACTCCCTCTCCCAAAATAGAACAAGGACACCTGCTTCTAGTTCGACAACACCATGGTCATCCTTTGCGAAGGATTACCTCCCAACGATCGGCGTTCCGGAGACCTACAGCGTAGGTAACATTTTCCAGCGTGAGTACATTTTTGGCAATGCTCGCACGAATCACTCGATGATAATTAAGGCCTTCTTCATTTCTACTTTGAGTGCACGTTCGAACATTTTTGATTGAGTAGAAGTATGTAATCTACGTAGCTTGTAGAAGCATGTTGATCAAGTTGTATACTTCAGAAGTCGTGCTCGTATGCTGGCTGGTGAAGATAGACGCACTGGAATGAAAGAAATGCTCGCTTGCTGCTACTTCAGGGAAAGAAAAAGAATTAGCTTCCAGGTTTAGGATTTCTTACATTTTTATATATATGCACTGGAGGAGCTTGCGGGGGAAGTGATTATACTAACTGGTGAGTTAACTTAGGCGAGAGAAAAGACACGCTCTCTGGAAGGTTCCGGGACGACAGTCGACAAAAAATGTCGGCTGAGGGACCAACTAGGGAGAGGGTTGGGGGCAACGGGCCCCGCGAACCCCGTCGTGTGCGGTGCAAAAAATGCACTCACGCGCGACGCCGCCGGTCGATGCAATGGCGCATCTCGGCGAAGGCGAACCACGGTTCGCGCCTCCACGGAGGCTCGGGTGCGGTCGGGTGAGAGCGTTAATGCTACACCCACGGGGCGGAGTTCACATGCAGAGCGGAGCAGAGCGGAGCGGAGCGGAGCGGGCTGCCGGCGCACGGGCCAAAGCGCTCGTGCGTAGGCCGCGGGAGGGCCAACGCGCCCTCCGGCGGTGCGGTGGGCAGGCGCGTGGCGCCCAGTGGGGGGTGCTGGGGAGCTCGTAAAAATCGAGTTCCGCCGCGCGCGCGGCGCGCCATCCCCTCGCGGGGCAAAAATCGCCGCGAGGGTTTGGCGCTTGTGGCAGCACATTTTCGTAACCTCAAGCTGAAAGCTAGCTTGGGCAGGTCTAAAAACTTTTCTTTTTCCCAAAAATCCAGGGACTTTCTGTGCGCGTATAATCGCAATCTAGAAACTAGTGACTAGTAGTGCCCCCGCACTCTGGTTTTCAGCAAAACAAAAAACAAAATGACCTCCCTGAAAAGCGTCGGAGACCTCGTCATCCACACAGGCAAAAATCCTGTGGGGAGCGAGGACGTCGACGAGAAGGGCAAAGCCCTTCTGAAACTGATCGACGGATCACTGTTTCACCCCTCCATGGCGGAGGCCATGGAGGCGCTGCAAAAGCAGCTGGAGGAGAAGACGCAGTATGAGGATAAACTCATCTTCTGCGCAAACATCCAGGACTGGATTGCAGCACTCCGACAGATGGTCGGTGAACTTCCGGAAACGGAATTCATCGACACGGTCAAAAAAGACCTGGAGGACCCGCGCTTCGTGGGGGAAGGTGGAACCCTAACCGAACAGGGCACCACCTTGATGTGGTTCCACTTGTGGTTGGGCGCATACCACGAGGAACTAACGGCCGAACCCTGGGCCTCGAAGTCTCTGATTAAAAAAGAGACTTTTGAAGCCGGCGCGAAGCTCGCCGAAAAACGAAAGTTTCGGGAGGAAAACCCGCAGCTGAACCTGGCGGAAGTCCCGGCGCAGACCGCCAAAAAGGAGGTGATAGTCCGCTACCTGATCGAGCGCACCAACAAAGAGGTGCTCAACGACTGGGACGCGAAGCCGGCCAAGACGCCGTGGACGTCGGTCCGCAAGGCGCACGAGGAGGAGGACCGAAAGCTCCTCGAAGAAGAGGAGAAGCAGCGCAAGGCGGAGCTCGAAGCCAAAAAGAAAGAGGAGGAGGACTCCGTGGACTTCGCCGACAAAAGCGAAGAGTCCTCCGAGGAGCCGCCGGAGACGGCAGCTCTGTTCAAAACGTTCGCGAAGAAGACCGCAAAGGCCATCGCAACGGCTTTGAACAGCAGCGGAGAGGACAAAATCCTCTCCTATGACGACACGCGCCCGGCTAGCGAAGGAGAAAAATTCTTCGTCTACCGACGCGTAAACGGCGTCGAGAAGAAAACAGAGGTGAAAGTCGTCTGGCCTTCCGTCTTAACTCCGGGCGAGGAAGTCGCAGACGCACAGGAGCAGTATAAAAACTGCTTCTTCACGAACGGAGAAAAAGCCTCTAAGCAGGCGAACCACGTGCTCACCGCGTTATTAAAACACGTGGAAAAGCACGGCCTCCGCTCCGTTTTCGACGTGGACGAAAACAGCGTCCTGAACACGACGGCAGGCCAACGCCTCAACCAAAAGGCGCTGGCGCTGCTCTTCGGAGCATACGCGGCCGCAGGCATCTGGGGCGAAGCCCAGGTGGGAAAAAACCAACCCAAGGTCTCAAACTGCGCCATCGCAGGCTTTAACGGAGACAACCTGCAGCGCACAAACAGCGCGTTCCAGAACCTGGTCCGGAAACAGGTCGTCGCCAGCGTCCCGGCTGACTACTGGGACAGATGCAACCTGGACCAGTGCTGGGAGACGCTGCGCCGCGTGGAAAGCGCCATCAACGGCGCCACCGACCTGCAGCCCTTCGACTTCATGACCGAGTTCAACGAGAACTTCCCAGAAATCGCCATCAAAAAAATGATGGTGTTCTTGGGATTCATGAAGGAAGGCTCCCGCAGCCTCGACGCGCTCCAGCAGAAGATGAAGCGCTGGGAGACCGGGCTGGTGAACAGATACATGTTCAACCTGCTGGCCTGGTACAACCACTTCGGTCTCCACCTCATCGACGAGGCGCGCTACACGGACGAGGAAGACGGGGGAAAAATCAAACCGCCCGTCCAAAAAGCGTTCTTCAAGGAGAACATGGAGGAAATCAAAAATGAAATGTTCTCCATGCGAGACGCCGAGGCGAGCTTAGGCAAGCCGAGAAGCGAACGTGTGACAGTCACACTGCGCTCTCGTAGCCACAGCCGCCGCCGCAGCGAATCGCGAGAGCGATCGGCGAGCGAAGGCCCGCAAAACCCGTTCGGCAGCGACGCCGACAGCGGCGGGGACGACGACACGGGCACAACCATGCCGAGCGACACTTGGTTGGAGAGTTTGGATCTGGAAAAAACAGATTTCAACCCGGCCATGGACCCAGTCCACAACCGCCGCCTCGACAAACGTGTCGACGTGGTGCTAGCCGAGCGCCGAAACGCGAAGGGAGGAACACGCACCACATACTACGTGTACTTCCCTCAAACCGGCTTAGTGGAGCCGTCCGCATTGAAGTCCCTGAAAAATATGGGACTCATGCTTCCGCCGGCGGTATGCCACTGGTTCCACGCGCACAAAGCGCATGCGGTGCAGTCAGGCTGTCGCAACGACGCTCAACACCTGGAATGCACACACCACCACCTCATCGACCGCAACCGTCCTCCCCCAGACATCACTATCGCCAAGAGAACGTGGGCAGAAGTGATCCGCTCGCAAAAAGAGCTGGCCGAAGTCCTCTTCTCGGCCCGGTTGGCAGGGCGAAACATCAACCAGCAGCCAACCGGCACAGCGGCAAAACGAGCGGCAGCGAAGGACAAGGAAGCAATCCGCCACCCGAAAGACTTCGTAAAACCGAAAGTCCAGCCGATGAAGGCGATGAAGGCCAAAAACGGCCGAACACGCCGCCAACCGAAAGGACCCCAGCGAAGCGACGCAAACGCGGTTCCGCTGGGACAACGGCATCGCAACGACAGTCGCGAAAAAGACAATCGTGGCCGCAACAAATCGAAGCGATCGAACGAGCGCAAAAACAGCCGCTCACGCGATCGACGCCGATAAATCGAGAGTGATGGAGGGAAAAATCCTCTTGGGGAGAGACGTGAAGGAGCACGTTGGGAGCAAACGCTCCCTCGCGGTGTGGTGGAAGGAGCCACGCACAAGCTAGAACGCGACTAGCTGGAAGAAAAAGGCTACCGGCCTCGAGGACAACAAATCCTCGAAAAACAGAATGCAAAAGCATTCGCCATAAGTCCTCTGGTCAAATTACCAGGGGCACCGGACCATTATTAAATTAGTGGCGGAGCAATAAAATCGACCTTATTGACAGAGTAAAAAACGCTCTAGTTGAGAGGGAGGAAACAAATCAAACCACCAGTGACGACTGGTGGCCGAAAGGGAAAACGCGGCGGCGGCGGCGCAGTGTTCGAGGGAGAGACGTGTTACATCTCGTCAAGCTAAAAAGAGGGAAAACAGAGAGGGAAGGAGTTACGAGTAAGTAAAGAAGCTAGGCTGGGGAGACCACTTCATGAGATACGGCAGGAGGCCAAGATCCATGGTGGAGGTTCGCCTAAGCAGCCGCACGAACCAGCCTAGACAAAAAAGTAAGTAAGGACGAGAGAACAAACTAACTAAATAAAAACTGAAGAACGTCAGAGGGAACAACAGCGAGAGATAATTAAAAAAGTAACATAGAATAAATGTCGAAGCGGGCGGACGCACTGCGCAAAGCAGTCGATCTAAACGACGACGAGCTGCGCGCCATGGGAGAAGCCGACTCCACGACTAGAAACAAAAAGTCGCGAGTCGCCTTCTTCCTCGACTGGCTAGCGGCCAAGGGTGAAAAGCTACCCGCGAGGCCGGAGGCGGTGCAAAGATTCGCCGCCTTCCTAGTGTTCAATGAATACACCTCAGTCGCGCAGTACACATCCAGCATTTTCCCTTCCCCCTGGGTATCCCCCAGGGCCCGCTCCTGGGTGTGAGTGGGCGCGCCACGGTAATCCCCGGGCGTGCGGTCAAGGTTGGAGTGATATACCAGTGGCTTCACTCCGTAAAACTGCCACCCCTCACCCGCAAGTAGTTAGCCCCCCAGTAGTTCCCAGTAGTGCCGCTTCCATCATCCACCCTCGGCCGCTCCTTTGGCTGGTGCGAGACCGGCTCCCGCTGGTTCTGTGCCTCGCCCTGAGGTATCAGTCTTTCCCTCTCCCTTTTTGACGTCGGGCATCCCACCTTGCCCACCACCGGCTGACGTCATAGCACTCCCACAGGGCCCCTTCTTTGGCGCTCTGCCCGCTGAGCTAACTTTCCTCCTGTCCTTCGTACGAGCAGCAAGCCAGCGAGGGCACTCTTGTCATGCCGACGCGCTCTCTTCCTGGTCCGGTAGTCTCTGGTGGATGGTGACAGACTGGGTGGGTAGATAGCATGCTTCCTGCTGGCGTCCTGAGTGCGCGTGATCGTCTACGGGATGACCTTTCACTCTGGCGCTAGCTTACACAGGACGCATCGTTGACATTTGGTCATCGACTTCCCCGCCTGGTATCCTGAGCATATGGCGCGCAGCGTTGGTCGCCCAGCTAGCATCCAGAGAGCGCGGCGATTGTCTTTGGGGCGATCTTTCTCTCTGATGCTAGCTCTGGGGGCGGGGCGACCGCATCATCTTTAAGGACTCCAGCTTGCATCCAGAGGGTAAGGTGATCGTCTTCGGGATGATCTATCTCTCTGATGTTGGCTCCTGGCGCGCTCTGGATAGCGCTGGGCTAAGGTGTATCTATTCGCAATCTCGCGGTGCAAGTTTCTCGCCCTTCAGTATGGCGCTCTCGCCTAGGATGAGAGTGAAGCTGGCCTTAAACTTGCAGCAGTGGCGCGCTTGCGACGATATGGCGGCGGCGGCCCTCATTCTCTGGCTGGTATCCAGAGGGCGCGGCGGTTGTCTTTGGGACGATCTTTCCCTCTGATGCTTGCTCGGCGGGTGTGGTGGCCACATCATAATTAAGGATTCTAGCTTGCATCCAGAGGGTAAGGCGATCGTCTTCGGGATGGTCTATCTCTCTGGTGCTAGCTCCCGGCGCTCTCCGGCTTGCGCTGGGTTAAGGTGTAACTGTTTCAGGGAGTAGTGGAACAAGGGGGTAGAACAAGTTCGGCCGCTTCTCTTTAGTGTCTTCTCTCGGTGGCAGTTGTCCCTTTTCTAGCTTTCCCCGGTGGTGGCTCTTTCCCTCCCTCTCAACCATGTTTCCCCTTCAGGCTTCTTTTGCCGTTCTTTTCTACGTCACTAGGTAGGCCCCCTAGAGTCTTTCCCTCGTTGCTTCTTCTTCGCGGAGTTTCTTGCGCACTCCTTCCTTCTCAGCTCCTTGCGGATTTTGGTGTTGTCGCGTGCCTGCCTGTCTCCGTGCGTGGGGGATCTGGCCCCTCGGAGTGTTGGTCAGCCTTGGTAGTGTCCGTGAAGTTGGCCTCCCTTCGTCATCTC